>CAIGQV010016226.1:5008212-5020370 GCA_903798115.1 Danio jaintianensis | reverse complement strand
AAAACTAGATTGATTCCTCAATTCTGAATAATTGAAAATAGAGTCGATTGCAAATATTGGAAATGATTCAATCTAGGTGAATTGGCTCATGTTTATAGGAACACTTCGCATTTTATATAAACAGGCTCATTTTACAACCCCCCCTAGAGTTAAACAGTTAGAAGTTTTATTTGCAGGAGCACTTTTAGCTTAGCTTAGCATAAATCATTGAATCGGATTAGACCGTTAGCATCTTGCTCAAAAATGACCAAAGAATTTTCCAATTTAAACTAAGACCGACATAAAATGAAAAGTTGCTATATTCTAGGCCTGAAATAGTCCCCATCATTTAGTCCTACAATTACACCATTAGTTACAATCTGCATAATATCATTGCACTTGAGGTGTTTTTAAAACAGTAGAGTTTTTAATTTCTACTTATAATACGTCCAATAATATACCTTATAATATATATCTGAATATACGATCTTTGTGGATTTGTCCCAAGGGATATATCATAGAGACTTGACCCAGTAAGATACCATCTAGTAACCACCTAGAACAGCCTATAGTGCAACTGAATAACAACACCCCTTCAACCATGTAGAAATGTTTCAGCGGTACATATCAATAGCTGGAGGCTATAAATAATGAAGCTCTACAGCAATGAACATTCTTGGTCTGTTTGGAAGAACACAATGATGGAGCATAAGAAAGAAGTTTTATTTGACATCTGGAGTCTGTAACCATTGAAGAGATAATCTAGCGCTGTATCAGTTGTATCATTACAGAAAATGCAACACAGAAGGCTTGTGTGTGCTGTCTGAAGACTTTTTTTTAGGGTAGTTCCTGTCTGGTGTGCCATAATGTATAAACAGTTGAAGTCAAAATTATTATTATTTGTTTTCTTTTTCAAATATTTCCCAAATGATACTTAAGAGAGCAAGGAATTTTTCACAGTATTTCCTATAATATTTTTTCTTCTGGAGAAAGTCTTATTTGTTTTATTTCGGCTAGAATAAAAGCAGTTTAGAATTTTTTTTAAACCATTTTAAGGTCAATATTATTAGCCCCCTTCAGCAATATCTTTTTTCGATTCTCTACAGAACAGTTGATGCTGATAAAAGTTCAATATTTATTCATTTAACTAATAAATTAATGATCAAAATACTTTTCCATCATCTTGAGCCCCCTTGTGAGTTTGCTGCAGACCTCTAGGGGGGGCCGTCACCATAAAACAGAGCGTTCTGATTGGTTGCAAATACCTTCTCAGTAAGAGAAACGTTGAGTGGCACAAGGCCTTCGCTGTCAGCATCCTCCAGCCAGTTCCTCCGTGCCAGTTCCTCCCACTCGGCTTGCATTTTATCCCAGAACTCCGTGTCTGACTGCGGAAGACATCACACGGCCCTTTAGGACACATCTAGCATTTGATATATCAAACAAACTGGCACCCTGCAGGCCATTACAGACAGAGATGCTCTTGGCATCTATAAAATTCTGCTTTAACAACCTAGCTGGAGACATAGCGTTTGAACTGCTCCGTGATTTTCAGCTTCACAATCACGCCACAGTTTTATAAAGACATTTTAAAAATAATAGACATTATTTGTTGTGCGAATTACAGACCCCCCTAATTAACACTTGGGGGGATGCTTGGGGGGTCTGCCCTTTAATAGTTGAGAAATAATTTTCTCTGACCTGTATCTTAAATAATATTACTAATTAAAATAATAGATAGCGTAAATATATAATTGACCACCCCTATAATGGTTCATACCATTGTGAATGCATGTTTGCCCCAAAAATATTAATTTAGCGGTTTGAAACCGGCAAATCTAGAGCACCAACAGACAGTGTAAGTGTTCACAAAACATGTTTCCTGTAAAATAGGCATTTGCACTGTGGGTGTCCACAAAACTAGATGCAAAGTTTGTATTTTATTATACACTTGCTCGCACATGTAAAATAAAAAATATGTGCAGTCTTTCGTCATCCATTAATAGGTGCAGGAATGCAAACCTGTCACCGTTTATTTAATATCACAAATGTCATCGAGAACCACTCAGTATCCCTCAAAACACTGAAAACAAAATTTTGATTAATAAATTAGATGTAATTGAACTAAATATACACTCACTGGTCACTTTATTAGGTACACCTTACTAGTACCAGGTTGGACCCCCTTTTCCCTTCAGAACTGTCTTAATCCTTCGTGGCATAGATTCAACAAGGTACTGGAAATATTCCAGATTTTGGTCCATATTGACATGATAGCATCACAAAGTTGCTGCAAATTTGTCGGCTGCACATCCATGATGCGAATCTCCCATTCCACCACATCCCAAATGTGCTCTATTGGATTGAGATCTGGTGACTGTGGAGGCCATTTGAGTACAGTCATTGTCATGTTCAAGAAACCAGTCTTGGACCAGTCTGGCCATTCTCCTTTGACCTCTGGCATCAACAAGGCATTTGTGCCCACAGAACTGCGGCTCACCGGATATTTTCTCTTTTTCGGACCATTCTCTGTAAACTCTAGAGATGATTGTGCATGAAAATCCCAGCAGATCAGCAGTTTCTGAAATACTCAGACCAGCCCGTCTGGCACCAACAAACATGGCACGTTCAAAGTCACTTAAATCGCCTTTCTTCCCCATTCTGATGCTCCGTTTGAACTGCAGCAGATCGTCTTGACCATGTCTACATGCCTAAATGCATTGAGTTGCTGCAATGTGATTGGCCAATTAGAAATTTGCGTTAACGAGCAGTTGGACAGGTGTACCTAATAAAGTGGCCGGTAAGTGTATAACTTTGGTTCACTGAGGCATACTACCGAACATAACCATAAAACTTGACCCCCACCGATCGTCAATGTATAATTCGCACCCTGGCTATAAGTGGCTGCAGTAGTAATTTGAAGCAGCAAGGGCAAAAGGTCAGCATGCCTTATTCATCTTTATGGATTCACCAGAATATCATCTGCATGAATTGCATTTATTACCTCTCAGATTTCATACAGTGTCTAGTTTCTTTCCAATCGGAGAGAGGTCAGCAGAAACAATGCACAATGTATGCATGTGTATAGAGGTTTTTTTTTGTGTGTGTGTGTGTGTGTGTGTGTGTGTGTGTGTGTGTCATATCGGGTGCAATCAGTCTGGCAGATTCCATTAAAGGTCCATCATTGACTGCAACAAACCCCTCGAGGAAGGTATTAAAATAAATGACTCTTTTTAGATGCATGGGTGTACACGTGTAATGGCAAAGCAGAATTTTCAGCAGCCATTAGTCCAGCCGGTAATGACACATGATCCTTTGCTATTCATTATAATATGTGATCCTGGAGTCTTGTCGCATTGGTATATTTTGGCCAATTGGCAAAAATACATTGATCGATTTTTCTTTTCTGCCAAAAATCATTTGAATATTAAGTAAAGATCATGTTCCATAAATATATTTTGTAAATTTCCTTCTGTAAGTATATCAAAACTAAGCTAACCACTTAATATACACAGCTTTATAGGTGATTTTCTCAGTATTTAGATTTTTTTTAACCCCTCAGATTGCAGATCTCCATATATCTGTATATCTTCCAAATATTACAGTATTATTCACAGATGTAAATCTTATTTATTCAGCTTTTGAGTGATGTATACTGTAAATCTCCAAAAAGTGTCTACAAAATGATGACTTTAAAAACTGGGTGTTAAAAATAGATGTATAAAAAGCTGATATCTTCTGGAGGCTGAAGCTGCCCACTTGTCATACAGGTCAAAAAAGTGATGTGTGGCTATAGTGTTAGCTAGCTAATTATAATTAAATAGATTTTACAAGTGTAGCCTATGTATCAGAAGTGGTCACTGACAGAATGGAAAATGTAGGTTGTGAGTCTCGACCATCATGATTATTTGTAATGAGTTAATCAATGTTGCATTAACGACTAATTGAAAAGATTGACAAGGCCCTTAAAATGAAATTCAATCTAACTTCCGGCCCAGCTTTGTTTTGGAATTTAGCACTGTGTCTTAAACAGCTGTGTCCTAAACATGTGAATTATTATTTGTGCTAATCAGCCACGACAGTTTTGTTAGTTAACTTTGCACTAGAAACATCTGTGAACAAGTAAATAAACATTGCAAATGGACAAATATAAAATGCTGTCAGTGGCAGTGTTTTTTTTGTCTGCTCTGTGTTTAAAAATGGCTGCCTGTTATTCTGTTTATTATAGGTCATAGAAATTCAGCTTCTTATTTAGTGAAAGTCTGGCAATTTGACATTTGGCTTAGAGTGGGTACAACAATCTATTATAAATAATTGAATAAATGGTCTTTATTCAACTATGAACACTATTGTCTGATGTAAAAAAAAACGTGACATGTAACATACACTGGTGTGAAAAAGTTACATATTAACATATTTACATATCAAGTTACATATTTACATATTAAGTTACACCCCCTTACTGACTTCTTATTTTTTTGCATGTTTTTCACCCTTTGATGCTTCAGATCATCAAACAAATTTAAATATTAGTTAAAGATAGCACAAGTAAACACATCATGCAGTTTTAAATGATTTTTATTATTAAAGGAAAACAAAATACAAAACTACATAGCCCTGTGCCACACCTGTTCACAATCAAGAAATCACTTAAATTGGACCTGCCTGACAAAGTGAAGTAGACCAAAAGATCCTCAAAAGCCAGACATCATGTCGAAATCCAAAGGAATTTAAAAACAAATTAGAAAGAAGGTAATTGAGATCTACCAGTCTAGAAAATGATTTAAAGCCATTTCTAAAGCTTTGGGACTGCAGCGAATCACAGTGAGAGCCATTATCTACAAATGGTAAAAACATGGAACAGTGGAGAATTTTCCCAAAAGTTGCCGGCCGACCAAAATTACCCCCAAAAGCGCAGTGACAACTCCTCCAAGAGGTCACAAAAGACCCCACAACAACATTCAAAGAACTGCAGGCCTCACTTGCCTCAGTTAAGGTGAGTGTTTATGAGAAAGGAGTGTTCATGACTCCACCATAAGAAAGGAGAGTGTTCATGACTCCACCATAAGAAAGAGACTGGCCAAAAATGCGTTGAGTTCCAAGACGAAAAAGCTGAGCAAAAAGAACATAAAGGCTTGTCTCAGTTTTGACAGAAATCATCTTGATGATCCCCAAAAATTTTGGGAAACGAGACAACAGTTTAACTTTTTTGGAAAGTGTGTGTCCCATTATGTTAGGCGTAAAAGTGACACCACATTTCAGAAAAAGAACATCATACCAACAGTAAATTGTCGTGGTGGTAGTGTGATGGTCTGGGGTTGTTTTGCTGCTTCAGAACCTGGAAGACTTGCTGTGATAAATGAAACCATGAATTCTGCTGTGCACCAAAGTATCCTGAAGGAGAATGTCCGGCCTTCTGTTAGTGACCTCAAGCTGAAGCGAACTTGGGTTCTGCTGCAGGACACCAGCAAGTTCACTTCTGAATGGCTGAAGAAAAACAAAATTAAGACTTTAGAATGGCCTAGTCAAAGTCTTGACCTGAACCCAATTGAGATGCTGTGGCATGAGCTTAAAAAGGTGGTTCATGATCGAAGACCCTCCAATCTGGCTGAATTACAACAATTCTGCAAAGATGAGTGGGCCAAAATACTTCCACAGTGCTGTAACAGACTTGTTTAGGGGTAAACACTTTGTATTTAGCTTTTTTCCCTTAATAATAAAAACCTTTGTTTTTAAAACTGCATGCTGTGTTTACTTGTGTTATCTTTGACTAATTTTACTACTTTTTTGGCTTTTCACACCACTGTACATGACATTTAGTGGATTTGCTGGCATCATACCAGCACCTAAAAAATAACATATGTTGGTTCCACCAGCAGAACAGCATCCTAAGGTGGTCTCAACATGCAGTACCTGATGTTGGGATGCATCCGATGCGGATCAGCAAACCACCAATCAGCATCCCATGATGGTGACCAGCAATACCAGAATTTTCAGCAGAGCTCTTACTTATTTAACATGGTCAGCAAATTTGGTTCAAGTAAACACTGAACTCAATTTACACAATGAGACTTTCACTCTTCTGTAGGTGCATTATTGTTCGCCAGTTTTGGCTCCCTTAACGGTACAGTTTGAACAACCCAGTTCTTAAAGCCCACTGACTAGAATAACTTGCTCTTTTATTTTTTTTGGCAGCTCAAATTAATCTCGCAACACACAAACAATTGCTTAGGCTTCAACTGAGCGTTCGTATTAAGGGCGAATGAAGAGACAGTGCTGTATCTGTGATGAAGGTATTCGCTGAATGGGCCAATTAATCACCGAAAATCCTGCACACATGCAACAAACGGCCATGTACACATACTCATGTTTTGCATTTGCATTTGACTTACTGGAATAAATCAGATCGATAAATGTCTCTGTTATCAGCGATAGAATATGAATGAATCTTTTTCCTAGATTGCCTTTCAAGCACTTCTGTCACCATGACGAAGAGGCGCCATCCAGATGCAGCGCCGCAAGGGACCTCGAGAGTCATTCATCTGTAGTATAATAATCACCCTACAGTGCAGACAACCAGTACACTGGCTTTAAAAACTGTGTCTTGATTAAATGTGTTGAATCTTTGCTTTGCTTTACTTTAAAATGAACAGGGTATACAGTGGGGGAAATAAGTATCGAACGTGTCACCATTTTTCTCAGAAAACAGATTTCTAAAGGTGCTGTTGACCTTAAATTTTTACTAGATGTTGATAACAACCAAAGAAATCCGTATATGCAAAGAAAACAAATCTAATTAGTTTACAAATGAAGTTATGTGGGGCGGTGCGGTGGCGCAGTGGGTAGTGCTGTCGACTCACAGCAAGAAGGTCGCTGGTTCGAACCTCGGCTGGGTCAGTTGGCGTTTCTGTGTGGAATTTGCATGTTCTCCCCGTGTTGGCGTGGGTTTCCTCCGGGTGCTCCGGTTTCCCCCACAAAGACATGCAGTATAGGTGAATTGGGTAAGCTAAATTGTCCGTAGTGTATGTGTGTGAATGAGAGTGTATGGGTGTTTCCCAGTGATGGGTTGCAGCTGGAAGGGCATTCGCTGTGTAAAACATGCTGGATAAGTTGGCGGTTCATTCCGCTGTGGCGACCCCAGATTAATAAAGGGACTAAGCCGAAAAGAAAATGAATAAATGAAAATGAAATGACACAGGGAAAATGTATTGAGCACATGAAGAAAGTGAGGTGTAAAAAGGCAGTGAAAGACCAGACAGCAGCTGAAATCTCTCAGTAGTTCTTCAGCAACCCTATGCCCTTCCTCAGTGTTAATGAATATCAGCTGTTTCAGTCCAACATCTACATTAGCAGGAGGATGAAGATGAAACCAGGGTGGACATTTCAGCAAGACAATAATCCAAAACACAGCCAAGGAAACTCTCAAATGCATTCAGAGAAAGAAAATCAAGCTGTAGAATGGCCCAGCCAATCACCTGACTCGAATCCAATAAAAAATACAAAATAAAGCTCAGATTTGATAGACGAGACCCACAGAACCATTAAGATTTTTACACTCTGTTGAAGTCTGTGAAAAACTCACAGCTGAGCAATGCATGTGACTTCATTCTCCATATGAGAGGCGTCTTTAAGCTGCCATCACCAAAAAAAACAAAAAACTTTTAGATAAAGTATTAAATACATTTCAGTAGTTCAGTTCTATCTCCTTGTTTCATTCCATTGTTATTACACATAACAAATTTTTCAGATTTTTTTCATTCATTCATTTTCCTTCAGCTTAGTCCCTTTATTCATCAGGGGTCGCCACAGCGGAATGAATCGCCAACTTATCCAGGATATTTTTTACACAGCGGATGCCCTTCCAGCTGCAACCCAGTACTGGGAAACATCCACACACACTCATTTACACACATACACTACGGCCAATTTAGTTTATTCAATTCACCTATAGCACATGTTTTTGGACTGTGGAGAAAACTGGAGCACCCAGAGGAAACCCACGTGAACACGGGGAGAACATGCAAACTCCACACAGAAATGCCAACTGGCCCAGCCGGGTCTCGAACCAGCGACCTTCTTGCTGTAAGGCGACAGTGCTAACCACTGAGCCACCATGTCGCCCTCAGATTTTTTTGTTTTATTTTTATGTTTGTATTATTTGGGATTTTACCAAAACCTGGTTCAATTTCATGTCAACAGCTCCTTTAGAAATATTATTCCCAGAAAACAATACATGATGTGTTCAATTCTTATTTCCCCCACTGTATACTTTTCCATGAAAACAAACAAAATTTTGCATTGCATTCCTTTTGTCCTTCAAATTGTGCAAATTGACACTGCGAATTGAAAGTACGGCTATAATGAAATGCATACATTATGCTGAAACTCTTAAATATTTTTACGCTCACATGAGGTGATTTTTCAGGTAATTCAAAAATGAAAAGGAATATTTTATCACATTTACAGGTCTGGCATATGTAAAGCATGATTGGCAACCATTTTTCTTTCATTTTTTTCCAGTCCAAAAATTCTATAAAGGAAATGTTAAAGGAACACTCCACTTTTTTTGGAAATAGGCTCATTTTACAAGTTCCCTAGTGTTAAACAGTTGAGTTTGAACATTTGTGAATCCATTCAGCACATCTCCAGGTCTGATAGCACTTTTAGCTTAGCTTAGCATAGATCATTGAATCAGATTAGACCATTAGCATATCTTGGTCAAAAAAAACAAAAAAATCCAAAAAGAGTTTTGATAATTTTCCTATTTAAAGCTTGACTCTTCTGTAGTTAAATTGTGTAAAGTTGCTATTTTTGAGGTCGATATGGCTAGGAGCTATACTCTTAATCTGGCGTAATAATCAAGGAACTGACTTTTTAGCATTTTAACATTTTTAGCCAGAAAGAATATTGTATTCTAATGTTTTGGATAAATGGAAGAGGGTTTGACTCCATCAAACTTATCAAGAAATCTCACCTAATGAAATTTTGCTATACATTCTTCAACAAATAAATTTCACCGGATATGGACACCCTATTTGTACTATGTTTATCTTTATTTGTATAACTGTATGTATAATTTGTATGGCTGTGATGCCTACTAACATTGATCATCATGATTTTTGACTTATCGCAAGTGGAAATATATAAAATCTTAGTTGCGTAACATTGGTTAATGAAATGCCATTGCTGTTTTGCAATAGATCAGAATTTAGAAAATCTGTAATTTTCACAAATCTGTAATGAATGCTTGTCTAATAGCCTAAAAATCTAACAATAGGTTGCATTATACAGTGTTTTTGTCAGGATTCTGCCACTTCGGTCTTGTTAATTCTTGTTTTGGTGGCAGAGTCCAGACACTAGTCTTGTCATGTCTTGTATGTTGTGCTCGGCTCAAGTTTTCTCCGGTCGACCACTTATTTCCTGTCATTGTCTGTCTTCGACTTTGTATGAGCGCCGTCTTGGTCCAGGTGTGCTCGGGATGCGCGCTCTCGTCCTGGTGTGTTTATTGTTTTGTTTGCGGCATGCTGATTTCGTTCTCAGTGCTCCAGTCTAGTTGGTTTCGGTTGTAGCATGTGTGAGTGCACGGTAAGTGTTTTCATTTATCGTGTGCTCGGGTCTTGCGTTCTGTTTCTGTTGGTGTTATGTAAGCACATGGCTTCATGTTTACATTGTGGCCACGTGCGGTAGTGTTTTGTTTGATGTGAACATGCGGTTAATGAGTTTTCTTATTGGCTGCGTGTTCTAGTCCTGTTTTCTCGTGAGCACATGGCTTGTGTTGTCTATTTGTGTCATGTGCTCTCTGGTCTATTGTCTAGTCCCACCCTCCTTAATGGATAACCATTATTAGTTTATTCAGTTGTTTATGCTTGTTAATTCTTTCTCTTTATAGTCTCCTCATGTCTGCTGTCTTGTGCCAGTTCATCATACGTAGTTCATTCGAGTCCTGTCGTGTCATGTTCTGTCCTGCCAAGCCCTTATCCTCGCCAGTCCAGTCAAGTTAGTTTTTTTGTTAATGTTTTTCCCCTCGGAGTTGTTTTTGTTACCTTTTTGTTTGATTTTATAATCATTAAACCCATCTTTTGTATTGCACTTGAGTCCTCGCTACTTTCCCTAACCTGAAACCTGACAGTTTTCCTCTAAAATAAAATCAACAAAACAAGAATGACAGCAGAATGACATACAACCTCTTTTGAATTGAACCGAATTGAGAGGTCCAATAGTTTTGAAAGTATTTCAATTTTAGATTTGAAATCAATATTGGTACTTCTGTAGAAATGTTGCAAATTGCTGTCTTCATTTGTATATTACATTAGCTTTTGAGAAGAGCATGTAAACGTGTAGTAAGGTTTTGGATATGTCGTGTCAGAGTGATAAAATAAACCAATTTGAATGACGTTGGTCGCTGAATGTGTTTTGCGGCAAAGCAATAAAAAACGATCCCCAGTTTAGTGCTCAGTATGTGAAGAGGAAAATGCAAGACAAGCACAGAAACTTTATACATTTTGCATTGCAATATCGATTGGATCACAGTGTCACCGTTAAATATACCTACAGTGGCTCTGGACTGTCTTTTTACAGGCCTCGTTCCAGAGCACATCACTTTTAAAGGGTTGTTTTATGAATGTTACCGCCCAATAAGCATCTCTGTAAGGAAGAGCAGAGAAGTAAGAGCTGACATCATCACAACGCAGCCTCTTTTGAGATGTCAGTTGTGTTGATGCTGCACTCTTCGGCTAAAAATACTCCAATTATGCAGTCTCAACTTACAGGGTGAGGCTGACCTTATGGAAGGCAAGAAACTGCAATTCCCAGCTGGCCCCAGATACTTTGTGAATAAGCACTGAGGTATGAAGATTTGTCTGGACTTTTCTTTCCAAAGTTTTGAAGAGAATAAATAGCAGGGATTTTTCATGTGTGTGTCTTGTCGGGACTCACCTCTACAGCAGCCTTGGCTCGAACAAACTCCTCCTCTAATGAATGTTGTCTTCCCAGTAAAGAGCCGCCCAGCTGGGGCTTCTGCCGCTGCGCACACAGATGGTCAAACACACACCCAGACAAGGTCAACCAGCAGTCCTTCAGTAACACTGTCTTTGTCCTCGCATCATGCTGAACAAGCAGCCTTAAAGTTAGAGCTAATAACCATTTTTTTTGTTGCAACAAAAAAGTTAGCATTGGCATACACAAAAAAGCTAAAACATAACTTTGAAGGATTGTTAGGGGGTCGATCACACTGAATGCACTTTTCCGTTCTGAGAACGCCCCTTTTTTTGTTGACCAGAAAAAAAGAAGTGTGCTGCTCTTTTTATGTCGCTAGGCAATGACTGAATCAGCTGCTTATTGTGCGCGAACGTTGCTGTTAATATTGTTATAATTGTAATATTTAATAATAATGGGATATTCACAATTTGTGAAGTCATTCAGCTCTGGAAAACCACTAGTCTCTCCTGCATCTTTAAAAGTCTCCGTAGTCGTCGTGACAACATAAACACTGCTGTCACCTCAACGGAAACCCCACCTCTGCTTTCATTTCATATCGGCCCGATATACTGAAGTCGATAAATAATGGTATTATTATTTCCATTCCTATACGCAGGTTCAGAAAAAAAGTCATATCAAGATTTTTATTTATTAACCTTTATATCGGTTATTGGCTTCGAAATATAAAGAATGATTGGTAGCAGCCAAAAGTTCCATATCGGTTTTCAAAGGGAGCTTTACTTCCACTCATATAGTCAGGATGAAAAAAAATTATATCAAGATTTGCATCTATTTGCCTATGTATCGGTTACTGGCTTCAAAATATAAACAATTATCGGTATCCAAATCCATATTGGTTTTCCAGATCAATTTTCAAAGGAGAAATATTTTAAATAGTGGCAAAAAATATAAATTGGAATGAAGAAGAAAGTGTTTGAAGAACCGACAACCAATCACTGTGAATGCTTGATATATCGGTTGCTGCATCGGTATTGGCCAATATATGGCTATTTTAAATGTTATCGTTATCATCCCGATAAGGAATTTATCAGCCCGATATTTTAAAAGCCGATAAATAATGGCTTTACTTCTACTCATATAGCCAGGATCCGGAAAAAAAAATTATATCAATATTTGCATTTATTTGCCTATATATCGGTTACTGGATTCAAAATATAAAGAATTATCGGTATCCAAATCCATAT
>CAIGQV010016226.1:4984025-5008202 GCA_903798115.1 Danio jaintianensis | reverse complement strand
TTCGAGTTCGCGTCCCGCCTTCAGGTCCTATGCCGATCCTTCCCCTCTCACTGCTCCCCACACTTTCCTGTCAAAACCCCCCAAAAAATAAAATAAGAGCTGAATACACACAATCCCAGAGTTTTTTTGGGGACAACTTAATTGTTTTACGTTCAATCCACTTACATTTGTAAAAACAATCAATTTAACTTAAACGATTTGGGTTGGAACAACATGAAGAAATTGTGTGGATTGGAACCCAGCATATTTGACAGTGTAATATATAATAAATACATAGAGCTTATTTATTATTATTATTATTATTATTATTAATTACATATTTTTAGTGTACAGTCAGAAAAACCTTTCATGACGCTAGAAATCCTGAACTTTTAAAATGCAATTAATGGAAAGAGACACAATCGCAATCCATTAAGTGCATCTTAGAAATATGATCTGGCTTTTATAGTAGCACACTCAGTACCTGCTATATATAAAGATGTATGTGATTCCACTCCTCAGTATCTATAGTTCAGTATATGAGATGTAAGTTCGATTAGTGTGTACCTGAGGGGCCGGTCCGGGGTCTGATTCTGTGCTAATGCTGAGCTCCAGGGCGCTGTGCCTGTTCGAGAAGTCTGTTTTAAAATCTGCAGACCTGAAAAAGACACGAATACGCCCTAAATAAATCACAAAGCCTACTTAATAAAACAATCCAAATCTAAAATCCACAATAAATTATGATGATGCCATTAAAAATGCATTGTAGTGTTTTAGCTTTCATAACTGTTGTATATATTTACATCCAAGTATTATAATTTCTGAGTGCATTGATAGGCTTCATTGTGCAAGTTTTGCAGTATCACTATAATGCCATAATGTAATATTTATAGTACTTAATATACCACTCAAATTTAATGGGCAGCCCTCTGGATAGATGACGCTGCTAGCATTTGCCCATTTCTGCCTATGCCTCAGGCCGGCCCTGATAAGATTAGCTCAAACATTCATAAATCACTTTGCTTGATTCATTTAAACACTCTCCTTTCATATATTTAGGTGAGTCCCACAAATGCATGCGCAGTAAGGTCAGCTACATAAATCTCTGTGCCCTTTTAAAGCTGATTTTGTTCACTGCGTGTCTTTTATAAATCCTTTCAGTAGTTTATTAACTCCAAAAGAGGGTTTGTGCTGCTAGTAAATCTGAATCGAAGACTGTAAACATATAAATACACACACCAAAATGAATTAAAAGATGTATAGTTTTAAACAAAGGGCCAGATTTAGAAAACACAATTAGTGTGAGATCGCGATGCCATAAAGTTGCCAATAAAAGTGGACAGTTCTGCTGACAATGTGTAAATAAAAGATCCCACATGCAGCAGCTTATGCCCAAATGGGATATATCAAGAACAGCGTAAATCAAAAAATGATGCAGATAGGTTATTAGTATGTACAGAAAAATGGCAACATTTCACATCATGTCTGGTTAGGACACCATGATAACACATTAATCATTTCCACTGGCAAGTTTAGAATATATCACCAGACTCCCTGGAGTGATTTATTTATTATTATTTTTTACGTCTTTAGAACTTAAAGGGCCATTCACACTATAACTATAAAGATAAAATTGTTCAGAATGTAAAACAAAAGCAGAGTTCAGACCGCAGCTGTAACGATAAAGATGTAGAGAAAAACATCGAGATCACTTTCGGAACATTATCTAGCTATTCTAGCCAGCAGCTAGCTCTCTGCAACTCTCATATGGTTGCCCACTGAAGCTAAGCAGGTCTGCTACCAGTCAGTACTTGGATGGGAGACCACATGGGAAAGAGTAGGGGTTTAACCCAGGTATCCTGGCCAAATTTGCCCACTGGCCTCTTAACCATCCCCATATCATAATTGGCTTCATTCATGTCTCCTCTCCACCAATCAGCTGGTGTGTGCTGTGCGGTCTGTCGCAATATGGCTGCCGACGCGTCATCCAGGTGGATGCTGCACACTGGTAGTGGATGAGGAGATTCCCCCCAAAAATGTGTAAAGCGCTTTAAGTGTCCAGAATAAATATAAAGCGCTATATAAAATGTAATGAATTATTATTATTATTATTTTACAGCTAATAAATGATAAAACACTGGCAACCAGTAAGAATCCATTGAAATATAAAGGGCTTGCGTTAAGCTTTCTTTTCAAAGATTTATATAAAGATAGTGATTATCGTTAAAACAATTGATTGAAAGGGAATGATAAAAGTGGAATAGGCTAGCAAATTTAAGTTTAAAACTAAAAGTATCTCAGGTGTCCAGTGCTAGTTTTGACTTTTTTTGTGGCGCCTTCTTTGAAATTGCTGGGGAAAATAATTTGTGTTGTTTTTATTTTCACTACACTGACTGCGATCGCTAAATTCACTGTTTGATTTGATAAATTACACAAGCTGGATTCACTGGTCAGATGCGCTCAAATGTAGCACACTGAGAACATCTACTGGTTACAAGGGGTTAATGCAAAAAAAAAGAATGAAATAAAAATAAGCAGATATTTATAGTTTGCTGGTGTGGACAAAAATATAGTTATTGTTATATTTTTAGATTTATCACCCTTAGTGTGAACAGCCATTTATGCTAAATTCACACCAAAACCGAAATTAAGTATTCGCATGAGTAGATTACATACAAAGTCAAAGGTAAATGCACAAATATAGAGAATGGGAATGTGTCATCATAGCGCAATGCATTCTGGGAATTGAGAGCCTGGATTGATCTCTGAAGGTTTATTGTATGATATATACTGTACATTGACTTGCAATAAACAGCGCTCACACCACAATTAAAATAGAAAAACATATAATTATTTTTATTTTTTTGCAGGAGCTCATTGATACTATGTCATTCCGAATAAAACTGTTCATTAATTTGATCCGCTTCCTCTGCGTCCATGCTTGGCGAATATAAAGCATTAGCCTCAAACACGTCTTCCGCACAAATTAAAATAATTAAACTCAAGTGGAACATTTGCTTAAGATGAAAAACATTCCACGAGTAAACTAGGGTAAGTGACGCGATGCTCTGCATTTGGTGGGATCCCAGCATTACACTTTGTTCCATTTAGGTTTTATGATGATGCATTAAGCTTCAAGAACAGCGGCCGATTAGGAATTTTGGTTTAAAATTCTGGCAGTTATGTGATATTATAAATTCTGTACATTCTAAATCCAATATGTATAACCAACCCAGGCTAATTGGAAATACCTGCATTTTTGTGAAACGTAAAATACGTTGCTCCAGGTACGTTTCGTTGCACAAATCCACTAGAGGGCGCTGTCTCCATTTATGCAAATCTGAAATACAGGGTATTTTTTGCTATATGTCTGAAATACTTAGGGTATATTTTGCTATATGTTTCAGAAACACATCCTTCTTGTTCACGCCCATGAGAAGGCAGAGCTTATCGTACAGATCACCTAGCAAACCCCTGACCTAAATCCTTCCCTAAACCCAACCAATAGTGTTTTCAAAAGCAAATGTAGGAGAAAAGGTGCACTGCGACACATAGTTTTACCTTGATTTTACATTGATTTTATCTCTCTTGTGGAACCGCATTTCACCAGATTCAAACCCGAGCGATCTGCATCGACACATGTACGAAGTGAGCTACTGAGAAAACTGACCACACCAATAAAGTTTGGGAAAATAATGGTGAGGCAAATCTATTTGCTTACTAATCATAGACACCATTAAGGTGCTTTGTGGTATTTATTTGGTGTTGTGCAAAGAAGTACACGAAAAACAATCCTTCATTCGTCAATTATATGTCCCTGTTAATATCATTAGTGTGAAAAGGAGCAAAAGTTGTTGGTGTCATACTGCCCCCTAGTGTTCATTTTACCTAGAAACTGCAGTCAAACTTATGTTGAGGTACGTATTTGCAGTTACACAAAAAGTAACCTGAATCACGCATTTCCAATGAGCCTCTATTGGGAATATGTGGGACCATACCACTTTTAGGGTTAATGACGATGAAGAATCCTGAGCTTACCACAAAAGTTCACTGGATGAATGGTTGGAGGTGCATCTCTTCCTCTCATTTCTCCACTTGCGCCCTCCATTCAAGGCACTGTCCGGGTGAAGGCTCACCTCTTCCCATTTGTCCAGTGG
Organism: Danio jaintianensis; assembly: GCA_903798115.1. NCBI lineage: Eukaryota > Metazoa > Chordata > Actinopteri > Cypriniformes > Danionidae > Danio > Danio jaintianensis. Next base: position 5,004,066 of record CAIGQV010016226.1, on the reverse strand, counting down.
TGAGCTGCTCACTGTAGAAAGAGAGTGACAAACGCTACACTTTTAATGAAATACATGGGTCCAAAAGGTAGATTAAGGTGACCCAGCGGCAGATAAGGATACAGCTTACAGCTTAAGCTCTGTCTGCCTCAACCAGGCCAAAATCTGTCGCTCAAAATTGATTAAAGCAGTTGGGCTGTAGATGATAAATATAGTACACCAGAGAAAACCGTGGTTTAGCTTACAGTAGCCTAAGGCGTAATCAACTGGAAATGAACTTTACGGTAGAAGTTGTTTAATGCTTTCTAAAGGATTACGATAAGCCAGTGTGGCGTTTCAACAACAGAGCTAAAATGAAAAGCAAGACATTTCTACTTGGAGCATGAAAGCGACATTTGTGTGTGTGTTTAAAGCATTTCCATAATTTTCCACCTCCTACATTAAGCATAATAATGAGCTAAGGTTGTTGATAAAGTGCAGACTGTTTCCCAATAAAGCGGCCAAAGGCAAAGAAAAAAACAAAACTCAAAAGGGTAAAAATTTAATTACACTAAGAGCACAGATTAAATCAGCTGCAAATTTAATCATAAGCACCTCTTAAATTGATTAAAAGAACTCTAAGCTTTCCCAAACGCAGGCCTTTTAATGGATTGCAGTGGACAACTTTCCTAATGCATTAAAAGGTTTCATTAAATTAACATTTTGTTTATGATAGGGAGATACAGCGATAATATCTAATGCAACCAACACTCTAAAAAAAAGCAACCCAACACGTTTGGGTCAAACATGTAACCAAAGCAGCTGGATCAACACAACACAGTGCTGGTTAGTCTATATTTGACCAAGCATTGCTTCGAGTGAGGGCGACATGGTGGCTCAGTGGTTAGCACTGTCGCCTCACAGCAAGAAGGTCACTGGTTCGGGTCCCGGCTGGATCAGTTGGCATTTCTGTGTGGAGTTTTCAGTGTATGTGTGTGAATGAGTGTGTGTGGATGTTTCCCAGTACTGGGTTGCAGCTGGAAGAACATCCGCTGTGTAAAACATATGCAAGATAAGTTGGCATTTCATGCCGCTGTGGCGACCCCTGATGAGTAAAGGGACTAAGCCAAAGGAAAATGAATGAATGAATGTATTGAAACATAAGTGGTTCCATTCCACTAAATTGCTTCAAAAAGTTCACAGACAGCATGTAGTATTTGTCAGCTCTTGAAAAAATCAAGAGATCACTTCAAATGTATTATTGGGTCTCTATAGAGATAAGCCCAAATTAAATCCATCCATCATATAAATCAATTGTGTGTCATCAGGAGACTTTAAACTTCTCAGTTCACATGGATTTACAAAGCACCAAAGTTTGTTTGGAAAGGACTTTCAGTGACAGGCCAGAAATCTCTTGGGTTTCATTAAAAATATCTTCAAATATAAATGAAAGTCATACAGGTTTGGAACCACATGAGGGTAAAAAACAACCCAGAAGTTTCCTTCTTTGAGCAAACTAAGCTTTTAAAGTGTGTAATTTCTGCTCTTCAGTTTTGTTTTTATTTTTTATTACAAATTAAAAGACTACAATGACTTTTACATAAAAATTTAAGGGGCGGCACGGTGGCTCAGTGGTTAGCACTGTGGCCTCACAGCAAGAAGGTCGCTGGTTCGAGCCTCGGCTAGGTCAGTTGGCATTTCTGTGTAGAGTTTGCATGTTCTCCCTGTGTTGGCGTGGGTTTCCTCCGGGTGCTCCGGTTTCCCCCACAGTCCAAAGACATGCGCTATAGGTGAATTGAATAAACTAAATTGGCCGTAGTGTATGTGTGTTTGTGAATGAGTGTGTATGGGTGTTTTCCAGTACTGGGTTGCGTCTGGAAGGGCATCCGCTGCGTAAAACATATGCGGGAATAGTTGGCGGTTCATTCCGCTGTAATATTATATTTTCTGACTATATTTTATGAGAGACTTGCTTTCTCCAACAAATTGATCTAATGGGATTTGCATTGTAAACCTTAAATAAACGTTTAAAAAGTTTTTTTTATGTCATGTTTTTAGTTACTATACTCCCAAAATAGCTAAAAAACATCCACAGATTCTGTCGGGGCCCGCTAAGCACTTTAAAATGCAATGGGTTTACTCACTTTTTAAAGTCTGCATGAGCCGGAAGTTGCTGAGGCTTTTATTTCAGTATGCTGATGTACTTCTAACTGAAATGGAATATTGAGTAGGGGGCAGGGCTTTCTTTTACCGCATCATTCCCTCGTAGCAAACTAAAAGGGGGCGTGGTTAAGAATATTGTGACTGACAAACTGACAGACTGACAAACAGATGTCAACAGGGAATGACCGCCCTGCCAAATGCAGAAGAAAATGGTCAGACTTTGATTGAAGATTACCAAAACTACTTTATATTTATATATTTATATATTAATATATTATTTAATTAATTAAAAAAATTACTTTTTTTCCTGAAGTGACTGTTTTAATATTACAATTTATATATATATATAATATATTTTTAAAAATTCAGTTTTATTTTCAAATATATGTAAAACAAATCATATTGTACAAACATTAAGACTTTTTTTTACTTAACCAAACGCAAACAAAGAAAATAAAAGCTTAATATCAGAGATAAATAATAATAATAATAAAATTATTATTTCATTAATAAAAAATAAAGCTATTTTTTTCTGAAGTGACAGTGTTTTATTATTACAAAGATTTATATATATATATTTCATTAATTTCTTTTCTGTTTTATTTTTAAATATATGTAAAACAAATCACATTGTACAAACATAAACAGACTTTTTTTTACTTAAAATAAAAGCTCAATATCAGAGAGATAAAATAATAATAATAGTTAATTAAATAATTAATAAAAACAAAACTACTAACTTGCACAGATTAATTGTTCATCTAAAGAATAACAATGTGCGCTAGCAAATTAAACATCGTCATTTCACACAGACTTGAAGAGCTACCTGAATCTAAGGATGCTCTCTCGGGGTTGGAGCGGCTGGGAGATGACGGCTCGGTCTCTACCTGGATCAGCTCCGTCTCCTCGGTCTTCTTCTTGCGCAGGCTGCTCTTGGAGAAGCCCTTTTTGCGAGATCCTCGAGGACTCCGTCTGTCCCAGCTCCATCTCCTCTCGCACGGCTCACTCAGGTCCACTAGATCCAGTGTAGTGGATAACACTGAAACATTGGATTTGAAATGAAACATTACCAACATACGGCTAGCTCATATGAACATAACACAGTTCATACAATGTAAAAAATGATTGAGCCAATGAGTTATCACAACTTAATATTTTGAGTTAACTTATCTGGATTGAATGTGTTGACAACTTGCATATCAAAGTTTTACTTGGCTGAACTTATTTAGACTTGTCAGCTGAACGCATATATATTAGTTAACTGCTTAGTTAACATCTGAGCTTTAATTTTTTATTTATTTTATTTATTGTAATACTTTTACCTAAATTTATATTTGTTTACTTTTGGATGACGACAGACGATGAACGTCTTCAACCCAGGCTCATTGTGGATACGTACCCAGGTCTACATTTCTGGGGACAGCGAAATACGTAACTGGAGGTAAATCTGCTCGTAGTTTTTGTTTCTGCAAATCCACAAGAGATCGCTGTGTACGCTTTTTGATGATCTCCAATTTCTCTTGCACATCCTCTTCTCGCGTAAATCCACCAGAGGGCGCAATATACACTTCAGCCGACCAGGGGTGCATTTCCAAAAAAAAAAAAAACGTTAGCAAAGGTCGCAAGTTCAGTCATTATAAACATAGTTCGTTGATTTGTTGTTTCCCAAATCCATCATTCCAATGAATATTTGCAAACTGCGTCGTTTTTAACTACACCTCTAGAGCTGCAGTTAGAAGCATAATTCCTGGTTGTGTTCTATTATTCCCAGTTATCACCCCTAAGCCCTATTCATTTAGAATGTTCCAACATTTAAACTCGGAATGATTTAAAAAAAAAAAAAAAAACATTAACGTCATCTCTCTTCCGTGTAATTTGCTTTCAAAGTATTTTTTACAGTTCAGTTTGAGCGATCTTCATATTGACAATTGCGCTCCCCTCGTAGTGCACTTTTAAATCATTTATGCCATTTTGAACGCAGCCATGGCTCATGACGAAAGCTGTAGGTGACCTATGGAAAGCTGAATCTACGTTTCGTCTCCAAAGCTTGTGAAAACAAAAATATACAGGTTACGTTATTGTTTTAATTTATAGTAGCCTAGGCTATTTATTAAGAAATGTATATGTATTGTATTGGGCCTTTATGTTATGCCTATATTTCTGCAGTGGTTTGAATGTGTCAAAGTTGTAAAAGTTAACATAAAAAAACAACAGACTACTTAAAAATTAGAATACGTGTTAGCTTTTTGTAAGTGGTTTTATGTTTTACAATAGAATATGGAATATCCTTTATAATATTTGTAAAGGAAACATAGGCCCTATATGTGCCGTTTACATATATTTCAATTAATATGGAAAACGAGTGCATGTTTTTACAAAAATTAATATTAGATTTTTTTTTTTTTAAATGAGTGTGCGTGTAAAATTTGCACAAAAAAAAGTTATGAGGATTTTCTCTAAAGAAGTTGTTACTCCAGCCCATTTAGAGCATCATTATGGACGTTTTACTTTATAACTAACGTGGTTCAAATGATGGATCTGCGACAGAGAAACTACGGTTTTGGAAAACACTCGTCACTACATCGTTCTTTTCCTAAACGATGCATCGTACTATGGTAGTTCAGCCACGAGTTATGTTGTTGTTTAGGAAACGCACCCTAGGCCAGCTTGCTGTCGACTGACAGACTGACTAACTGACCCACCCACCCCTGTCCCTAAACCCAACCGATAGTGTTTTCAAAAGCAATCTAGAAAAAGAAAAGCCGTTGTGAACGCGTGATTTCATCACATTTTGTTAATTTTGTTAATACGTACCTCTGGCTACATAATTCACGTTGTCCAGAAATGTAGACTGGGGTGTTGAACGTCTTTCTGCAGGTTTAGAATTTGATTGTGCTGGTAAAAAAATGGCTTGAGCGGGTTGACAGAATTTGGGCGGACACGGACATTTACTTTTTTAAGCTGAAACAATAACATTTTTTACAGTGTATGGCTTATATTTTATTACCCACAGATCACATGAGTGAAATATTCCTCTATGTTTAAACATCACACTCGGGTTCTTAAGGCTGATTTATACTTCTGCATCAAGCGCACGCGTATGGTCCAGCGCAGCCTTCGCGCGGTCAGATACCCCTTGTAGCAGTGACGAGCGTGGGCAGTGATGAGAGCCGCAAGCCTGATGGAGCGAATGTTTACAAGTGTCGAGTCCCGTGAAGGAGCTCCAGATGGAAACTTTTGTTTTACCTTATGATTGAAGTTGTTGCACGTCCTCCGGTTCCCGCCTCTGAATGAACGAGTTTTAGCTACTTGTACATTAAGGTAGCGTTCAGAAAAAAACAAAACACCCGCGAAGGAACTCGACACAGAGGAACATAAAAACCTACTGCCAGCTAGCGTTTCGTAAGTGTTATTGCAGAGCAACACAAACAGCACGCAGAAGTACAAATGCACGGCAACGTACAAGGCAGGCGCCGTGGGTCACGGTGATCACTCGACACAGAAGTATAAATCAAACATAACCAAAACCTTGAAATGTAATATAACAGTCCTAGTCTTGTGTTTCTGTGTATTTCAGTTTAGTATTTTCATTTGTCACTCCATGTCGTCTTAGTTTACCCTGATTAACTTATTAGTTTTGATTGTTGTCTCCGCCCTTTGGCACCTGTTCCATATTTGTCTTTATGCATTTAGGCTCCTTTATTTCAGTTCTGTTTGTCGTTCGCTGGTTGCATTAAGAGGACTAAACTTTTGTTTCTTTCTTTTTATTTAATAAAAACCTGTATTGAGTACTGTGTTCGGATCTGCTTTTTGCACATTCTTTTCCGACATCGTGATACAACATCTTAGCTCTTTAATATCTTTTGATTATTATTTACAATATTAAGAGGATATCGTGACACTATATGCAAATTTGATAAGCTTTAGCTACGTCCTATAAAATCAGAAAAAAAAAAAACTTGTGTAATATCATGTAACTACGTGTATTGATCTCTATATAAATATATAGAAAGCTTTTGGATTCACGTTGTTTTTTGTATGCATTTATATATTTTTTATTATTAGGTTTTGCATTTAGATATACAGCTGAAGTCAAAATGATTAGACCTTCGGTGAAATTTGAATTTAATTTATTAAAGTGCTGTTTAACGCAATATTAGGACTGTTGGGCCCCATGGCTGGAATTATAACTAATTGGGCCCCCATATAACTAAATCCGCCCCAGGACGCAAGGTAAAATGGCCAAAAAGCCAACTGAGAAGTCCATGATGATGAATTGTGGGACAGAGGAGGAGAGCAGATGACAGAGCAGTAACTGTGGAGAACCTGCTGTGTTGGAGGTGACGGCTCGTGTGGCTCCATCAGTCTTGCTCTTGCTCTCGCTCTGGAAGTCATCGATAGAAGGGCTCAGTAAGGGACGACTCTCTTGCTGCTCACTGCACAACTGAAACACACAACCAAAACACACATTTCACTCAAGACTGCATACACTAACACAACATATTCATCTTAATTGTTATGTACCAAATATTTTGTCCTCCTGTGAAATTTAAATTATTTTTCAAACATTTCACAAGTGCTGTTTTTAATGACACATTTTAAACATAGTCATTTTAAAAACTAATTTCTAATAACTGATTTCCTTTGACTTTACCATGATGACAGTATGTAATATTTTACACTATACTAGTGCAATTTAAAAGCTTAACTACCACCCCAAATCAGAAAAAGTTGGGACAGTATGGAAAAGGCAAATAAAAAAGAAAGAAGTGATTTCTAAATTTACTTTGACTTGTATTTCATTGGAGACAATACAACAAACATTATTTAATGTGTTCCTTGTGATTAAAAAAAAATAATAAACACGTATTCCAATTTCGGTTCTTGCAACACATTTCAAATAAAGTTGTAACAGTAAAGCATTTACCACTTTGTAATGTTGCCATTCCTTTTCACAACACTTAAAAGACATTTAGGGACTGAAGACACCAAGTGATGAAGTGTTCAGGTTTAAATTCTTCCCATTCTTCCTGCAAACAAGTCTTAAGATGGGCAACAGTATGGGGTTTTCGTTGTCGCAATTTGCGCTTCAAAATGCGCCACAGATTCTCTGTTGGAGACAGGTCAGGACTGCAGGCAGGCCAGTCAAGTACCTGTATCCTCTTCCTCCTCAGCCAGGACTTTGTAATGTGTGCAGAATGTGGTTTTGCTTTGTCTTGTTGAAATATGCATGGGCGTCCCTGGAAAAGAAGGCAGCATATTGTGCTCCAAAATCTCTATGTACTTTTCAGCATTAATGGTGCCATAACAGAAGTGCAAGTTACCTTTGCCAAGGGCACTGACACAACCCCATACCATGACAGACCCTGGCTTTTGGACTTGTTGCTGGTAACAGTCTGGATGATCCTTTTCTTCTTTGGTCCAGAGCACACGGTGTCCATTTCTCCCCAAAAATACCTGAAATATTGATTCATTTGACCACAGTACACGTTTCCACTGTGTAATGGTCCATCCCAGATGCCTCAGAGCCCAGAGAAGTCAACAGCGCTTTGGACATTGTTAACATAGGGCTTCCTTTTGGTACAGTACAGTAATTACTGGCATTTGTGGATGTAACTACGTATTGTGGCACTTGACAAAGGTTTGCCAAAGTAGTCCTGAGCCCATGTGGTGATACCGCTAATAGATGAAATGAGGATTCTTGATGCAGTCCCACCTGAGGGATTGGAGATCATGGTTGTTCAGCTTAAGCTTGCGCCCTTGTGCTTTATGCACTGAAATTCCTCCAGATTCCTTGAATCTATTAATTATGTTATGCACTGTTGAAGGTGAAATACCCAAATGTCTTCCTATCTTTCTTTGAGGAACATTGTTTTAAAACATTTCAATACTTTCTCACGTATTTGTTGGCAAACTGGCGATCCTCGGTCCATCTTTGCTCCTAAAGGACTAGACCTTTCTTGGATGCTGCTTTTGAACCAAATCATAATTACAATCACCTGTTGACATCACCTGTTTCAAACCACATCATTATTTAACCAATTTACCTGATTACTAGCCCTAAATTGCTCCTGTGCCAACTTTTTTTGCAATGTGTTGCAGGTCTGAATGACAGGTAAGGATGTATATTTACAAATAAAATTAAAGTTGACCAGACAAAACATGAAATATTTTGTGTTCATATTGTCTGCAATGAAATACAAGTCAAAGTAAATTTGGAAATCACTACTTTCTTTTTTATTTGCATTTTCCATACTGTCCCAACATTTTCTGATTTGGGATTGTACGTTAATTAGGTTAATTAAGCAAGTTAGGTTAATTAGGAAAGTGATTGGACAACAGTGGTTTGTTCTGTAGTGGTTCTAAGTTATATTTGTTAAAACTCTTGATTGACATCAAAGATCATACTGGACTGCAGGGACAGTGAGATGTTGAACTCATTACAGTATTACACTGACAGCACTATGAAAGCAAAACTTGAAGGATCACACTATAAATAGTTTAAGACTTTGTTCACTTCTCATCCTCATATTCATTCGCATCACCTGAGCGCAAATTTGTTGGCTTCTGCGACACACAACCTTTTAAATAACCATAGAAATGGTGCCTTTAACATGTCTATTGGGAATATATGTGCAGTCTTGGTATTGTTTATTGATAGTTCTCACTGGAATCTGATACTAGTCACATTTCAAACAACAATATGAACAGCAAAACCAAGAACTGAGCAATAATGCCTGCAGTATGAATTCCGTATTGAAATATTATAAATGTATTTTCATATTAAAGAGCAATCGCATGTCACAATAAACGTACATACAATTCACAGACGCCATAAATCACCAATATGAAGGTGAGCACAAGTGAATCCAGTTATATGGCTTGCTAACGGCTTCTTGGTAATGTACAAATAACACATGATTCAAGAGCCTTCTTGAAATGCAATGTCTTAAAATCCTGCAAGAACCAAAGTGATTTTTTTTTTTTATCTAGAGTGAATTTGTTAAATATGTGCCCTACTTCTACATATTATTGTATATTTTGCTTAACATGTCAAAGATTTATATATACTACTGATATACAGTTGAAGTCAGAATTATTCGCCCTCCTGTGATTTGTTTTTTAAAATATTTTCAAAATGATGTTTAACAGAGCAAGGAATTTTTCACAGTATTTCCTATAATATTTTTTCTTCTGGAGAAAGTCTTATTTGTTTTATTTCGGCTAGAATAAAAGCAGTTTTTATTATTTTTTTAAAAATCATTTTAGGGTCAATATTATTAGCCCCCTTAAGCAATATATTTTTTCGATTGTCTACAGAACAAACCACTGTTAAACAATGATTTGCCTAATTACCCTAACTTGCCTAATTAACCTAGTTAAGCCTTTAAATGTCACTTTAAGCTGAATACTAGTATCTTGAAAAATATCTAGTAAATTATTATGTACTGTCATCATGGCAAAGATCAAATAAATCAGTTATTAAAACTATTATGTTTAGAAATGTGTTGAAAAAAAAACTTCTATCCGTTAAACAGATATTGGGGGAAAAAATATACAGGAGGGCCAATAATTCAGGAGGGCTAATACTGCTCATTTCAACTGTACATGGTCATTAATTTCAGCGCAAACATGGCACTCTTCTGTGCAAATTGGGTTCATTACTTGTTGTACCTTATATGGCACTGTTGTAAATTCAGAAGCGAAGATGAGGAAAATCTGGATAATGGCAGCGTTGCGGTCATCAAAGTCTGTCTCTTAAGGCTCATGGACACTGGGACAACTATCATGCACAATTATCGCATACACAAATAGTGTCATTTTTTACTTGTTTATAAACAAAAACGCCCCAGTCTCATTGTAGATATGTGCCCAGGGCTACATTTTTGAGAACCGACAAATATGTACCCTTGACTACGTGTGCTTTCAGTTTTTGTTTTCACAAATCCACTAGAGGGTGCCATGTACATTTTTGACAATCTCAAATAGGTTAATGGACCATGTTTTTTCATGCCAGAGAAATGTTCTCTCATGTTTTCTCATGCCATTTCTTGTAAATCCACCAGAGGTCGCTGTGTACATTTCTGCCAATCTCAACCAAAGTCCCTTTAAGGCAAGTCATTACACTTGGTGGCCATCTTTTAAATGCCTCGAGCATTCTGTTTGAACGGGGAAACATCAAATTCTCCACAATTGCTTGTCAAGCTTACCATTAAATTTCTTATTAGGAATCACCAATAGAAATTAAACAACTGTCTCTTTAGTTTAATTTCTAAACATTCAAATCACACAAAATCTGCAGAAACTCACGCCTGGTCCGAGCCCCTCCCCCAGAGAATCGTCAGTCTATAGTAATCGCTGATTGGCTCCTGTACTAGTAGGCAGAGCTTCATTCGCCATATTGACTGTTACACTTTTCCCCATTCAAAACTATATGAGTGACACGTCTTGTGGATTCTATAGTCTTTGTCTCTTTGTCTCAATGTCCTTCTCGTGTATCTGTGAGATTATTGCGTATCCGGTTGGCTTGTCGTCGTGCATAATATATCAGCTTGATGTCAACTGACCCACACACCACACATTGTGGCCGTGTGCTTCTACCACGATCTCACACTGGCTTTTTTGGGTTGCATTTAAAGGTGCTGTATGTAAGGTTTTGACTCTTCTAAAGCATAAAAATACCATTATTCTGCTTTGAAAATCTCTGTTACGTGCCGGAACGTCTGTCTTTGTTTTGGTTCTTTTAACCCACCCAATGCCAGTTTAGCCAATTAAATTTCAGCACCCCGGGTTGCCTTAATGGAAAACAGTGTATTTCATTCATTCATTCAGAACGGCTCTCAAAGCATGTGCTCGTGACCGAAATGCGACTTCCGGTGGAAAGTAGCAGCCTCCGAAATGAGACGCAGATTCAGAGTTCCACATGAGGTTATTAATTAGCAAATAATATAAATATTACGGGTGTAAACATTAGGTGAGCAGGTTACATTGTAACCCTGTGTCCCGACAACACGCTACGTGATGAGATTTGCAGCGATAAGCAATTTGGCTGTTTGCACCAGACGAAACACAACAGAAATTTAAATACAGTCATTCAGAAGCACAGAATATGCACTCACTCATGAAATGGTAAGGTTTATAATCTAATTAATAGATATTAACTTTAACATTATTAAATGTACATGCTGAATCACTGATATGTTTTGGTTTTGAGTCACAGTTCAAAAGTTCAATTTCAAACGGTTTATTTTATGGTTATTTTATGGGAGCAGAGGTGAACTATCTGCTGCTGCTTTCAGTAGTATGGCAATAAATGTCATGTAAAATGGCATTCAAACTCACATTATTAGCATTCAACTGAATAAAGCACATGAGCTGTACCTGAGCTGATCATTGTCAGTTTTCTGTTGTTCACCTGTGAGAAATAGAAGCCGTTTCTAATATATCAACTCGAGGTGTTGGTTAGAACAAAAACTCCTTTTAATATGATAAATATTCCTTCTATCAGGTGTCGTTGCTTTTTTATAGAACATGTTCTAAATCAGCCTTTAGGCTCAATCACCAGACTCGCTCCTTTTGGTCCTCAATCTGGCAACCTGCGGTTGCATTTGTCTTGATCCAGGAATGCAATACCTAGTTCAACCCCTGGGTGTCAAACTTACATACTGCACCATGTTGTAATGTTTAAATTCTTTTCCGTTAAAACGTGTGAGCCATCAAAAAGCATCTTATCTCTCACAGGATCACGTTCTTCTGAGGTAACTTTGTTCTTCTGAGGTAATTTGGCAAAAACGCAAGTCCATTCTTTGCATCCTTAGTATTGAGAAACAGCCCATGTGTTCGTGTGCTGTAGTGGAGGAGGTTATTAAACAAAAACGTTGCACAGCGCCACCTTGTGTACCCGGGCATTTCATGAAAGTGTATTTTTATTCAGTTTAAACATTACTTGTTTGTTTTGTTCTTTGATTCGAATGTAAACGTCGCAAAGGCGTGGAAAATGGAACTGTAGTAAGCCGGAAGAACGGAAGTGGGTCAGACATCATTTTTGACCACTATATATATTTTTGGGTAAAAGATTCTTGTTTTGGTACGAAATTCATTTGCTATCATGTTTATCTTTATTTTGATGTATTTTTTGTTGATACATTATTGTTTAAAAAAACAAGACGATCGAATTAAAGTGAATGGAGTGAAGTCTGTTTCAAAACAATGCCCGCTACCATGCTTCCACGGCCTCAATCAAAAGGCCTGAACAAGCGCCATCTAATGTCAGGGAGTGATGTTGCATGTTTACTCAGTTCATTGGCAATGAATATTGTTGAACATGAAAAAATACTGGAGATAAATGCGAGCGATAAATGTCCTTATGTGCAGCAGGTTTTAAAATGTATTTTATAGGCGTTCAGTGGGGAGTGCTTAAGTAGTTGACCTTATACACCTTATTGACCACAGAAATTACCACTTCACAAAACATCTAATGACAATACAAGAAACAACCCCTGCAATGAGCTCTAGCAAAGATTGTCTCATGATTGAATTCGTTGACGTGATTGAAGAGAAGGCCAGTTCAATAAAGAATACAGTTGACACTGATGAGCATTAAATGAAGCGCCAGTAACAAAACGAATTGCTGCATGGTAAATAACATCCAGTTTTGTCAGTAAATTAATTCACCATAATCCAAAACTGGCAACACTGTTAGTTTGACCAAATGCTGCTTTGAAGAGTGCGTAAAAGAAGATTTGTCTCGTAAAGTAAACCAATATGGGCTTAAACAGTCAGACTGTAAAATCTGTTAAATTTATAATCCCACAACATTGTGCCACCCACAGGAAAAGGGCAATTAATTGTGATTTCATTGAAAAGAGATCTTGGAGAAGAGTGTAGGTGAATAAATAGATACAAAAATTATATATATGTATGTATGTATGTATGTATGTATGTATAATCCTTTACTATCTCTGGGTTTCAACAGCTCTTTTAAATCACATGAGGTTACCATCCCCCACCCTCTTAAAATCCATTTGCAGTTGTTTATCACCCTAAGGGCAGCTAGGAAACTTCTTGTAGGAGTTGATTAGGTCGCTCTCAACCTTCCCTGAGGATTGCACTCCTCTGATGGTGCTCGGAGATTTCAACATCCTCCACCTAGATTACCTGCCCATACAGAAAGCTGATATATATATGCAAACTACATTAATAACATACAAAAAACATTTTTAACCATTGGAATTGCAAATATGTACATATATGTTCACATATATTATATTAGCTATAATTTAAACTATAGCTACATATAATAAGCACATATCACAATATATGGTATTATCACAATGTTTACCTAAGCTGCAAAAAGATAACCATTAACAGGTATATATATACAATAACAAAAAATACTTGGTGTATTGGTTTACTGTATATACGTGTTCAGAGTAAATAAATGCTTAAAACCAATTAAATTGCAACATGATGACAGGTAACACTTTACAATAAAGTCTCATTAGTAGTTAACGGATTAAAATCAACAATGGGAAATTGTCACGGTCACCAGTGATCTAGCAGTTGCAGCTGGAGAACTACACGTCACTATATGAAGTACAACTACCAGAAATCTTTGCACTCACACGCCAGTTCCTGATCTCCCCTGATTACACACACACAGCTGGAAGCTCATAAGGACTAATGACCAGGACTATTTATACACCTCACTTTGACATTAGCTGCGTCCCAAATGGCACACTATACACTTATGCACTATGTATTTATGCACTTACACACTCATCAGCATAGTATATGTAAGTAGTGTTGTCCCAAATGGAACACTAATGTTTTTTTTACTAAGCACAAATTCAAACCGTTTCCCAGATGACGTTTGCCGGTTGACAAATTTGTGAAATAAATGACCAAAGTACCAAATAATACCTGCCATGAGTATTACCGCATTCACCATCGGGAGGCGGCATAATCACTCTCATAGAAGAATTTTACTTTCACAATCCAAAATAAATAAAGTAATCCAACATGTGCGCCCGATAGCTACATGAGCAAAGCTGCTACTGTTGAGTGCGTGAAGTGTCCAACAGTCCACACTTCATTTTACCGGTTGAATAAGTGCATCATCCAGGTAATTAAAGTGCACTTATTATTTTTAGAGTTTTCAGTGTGAACGCACTACTTACACTATTTATACTACAAAATGGCATAGAATAGTGCATAAGTATGCGATTTGGGATGCACCAATAGACTTTGCTGAGTCTTGTTTTTCTGTGAACATTTCTAAGTGTTATTCTTGTCTTGCCTTCCTGTGATTTGTTTTATCGTTTGTGCTGTTTTGCCGCCTGTCCTGACCATTCGCCTGTTTCTGTCTACACTCTTTGGATTACCCTCATGCTCCAGTTTGTACCTGTTTGACCGTTGCCTGCCCGACTATTCTGTTTAATAAACTGCACGTGGATCCTCAACTCCGTTGCCAGTATCATTTTGTTACACTTACTATAGTTATATGTTAAAGTTAAATAAAACAAAAATTCATTTGTTATTAGTCATACATTTAATAAAACGACAAGACTTTTGATTTTAATGTGTTCAGAAGTTAACATCAGCTAAGATTAATAAATATTTTTGTAGTTGTCATTACATTGACTTTAACTATGGGCCAGCCTGTACACCAGCCGGTGACCTCTCCCACCTGCAGCTTCTCTACCCTCCGGCGCCTAGACTGCAGCTCCATTTCGCCATAGGAGAAATGGTCGTGCCCAACTGAGCCTGGTTTCTCTCAAGGTTTTTTTTCCTTCACTTTCGCCAATTGGTGAAGTTTGTTCCTCGCCGCTGTCGCCACTGGCTTGCTTGGTTTGGGACTTGTGGAGCTGCGCATTGATGGATTTGCTCTTCAGTGTTTGGACTCTCAGCAGTGAAAATTAAACCACACTGAACTGAACTAAACTGAACTTAAACTCTGAAAACTGGACTGACACTGTTTCAATTTACTATAATCTTCTATGTTAAGCTGCTTTGACACAATCTACATTGTAAAAGCGCTATAGAAATAAAGATGAATTGAATTGAATTGAACTAAATTAACTGAATGGAACCTATGGAACCTTTAGTTAAATTAACCTGAATTGAAATTAAATGGAATCTTACTGTATAGTATTAATGAACAAATGGGCTAAAAATAGTCACAGAATTTGAAATAAAACAATGTGATAATGTGAATGTTTGAAAACACACTGTTATAAAAAAAACTGCCAATAAAACAATCTGAATACTATTGAGTGTACTCTTAAAGTTTAAATAATAAATAATTATTCACTATATTTTGAAGTGTCCACATGATATCAATATTGTGCATGTTCATTATCAAGATTTACTGAATTACTGAATATCATAATACATGTATGTCTACACACCACTGCTCGACTGATCATTCGCTGTTACTCCATTGCAAACCTTGAATCCTTTCCTGCCTACTTTTAATATGAGCCTAACTTTTGACTAAAAACATGCTCCTCCATTCCTCACTCTCCGACGCTCTTGACTATCCACTCAGATTTCATCTTCATTATCTCACTTGATGCTAACAACGCTACTGACATTCTTTGCTCCAATGTGAGGTCTTGTTTAGTGACAGTCTGAACCCTAACAGTCCCTTGGCTATCTAATGTTCTCTGTGAGCATCTAAACTCAGGGCTGCAGAGAGAATGTGGCATAAATCAAAATGTATGTGTATCAGTCACTCTTCTCTTCCTTCAATGCTAGTATCCACTGCTAAACAGACGTACTGCCACAACAAAATTAACAATTTGTCTAACTATTGCATCCTCTTTAAAACATTTTCCTCCCTCCTGTCCCCTGACAACTTTGCCACCGTCTTCATTAATAAAACAACGACCGCTAGCGTACAACTCTTCACAGCAAAAACTGACAAACACACCTTGACAGCAAGCATAACACAGGCTCACATCCTTGTCTCCAATCCCTAATGCATAAGTTCCCAAACTAAATTTTCCCATCTTTTCAGACTACTTGTCAGATTCCTATTCCATCTCACCTCCTAGAGCAACCATTTCTCCTCCAGTTACTCACATTGACATATACATTTACACTTTACATTTCCCACTGCATTTAAGCAGGCTCTGATAACGCCACTGCTAAAGAAACACATTCGAACTTAAGCCCTTTTAGAAAACCACAAACAGATATCCATCACTCCAAATCACTTGAGTAAGCTGGGTTCAGCTAAGCCTCTAAAAGTTTCTCACACAGAGCAAGAGTCTGGCTTCAAAAATGCACATTCAACCGAGGTAACCATTGCTCTCCTGAGGTCCTGAGACTAGCAAGTGTGGCTTCGAAATATTAGTACTAATCTTGCTTGATCTGTCCACTGCTTTTGAAAGTTCACCACCAGACACCCTTATGACAAAGTAATCACACATTAGTTGTTTGTGTCTTACCTCTCAGGTAGATTCTTCAAGGTGTCATGGAAGGGTTAAGTGTCCAAGTCGCAACCTCTAGCTATTGGGGTGCATCAGGGCTCCATTATTGGACCATTTCTCTTCTTTATCTACATGGCATTACTAGGTTCTGTCATTCAGAAACATGACTTCACATATCACTGCTATGCTGATGACAATCAACTCTACCTTTCATTATAGCCTGACGATCCGACAACCGTTGAAGGAAAATCACCTTCAGTTGAACTTCAGCCAAGACAACGGCTTGTGGTTTCAGCCAGCCCAACATTTCCATACAGCTATAACGCCTTCCAGGACAACAAACAACCTTGAAGTTATGACGGATGATCTTAAGAACTTCACAAGCCACACTGTTACAATGGCCCGATCCTACAGATTTGCTTTATATAACATTAGTAAGATTAGGCCCCTCATCAGACCATACCAATTCTTAGTTATCTTTGTTCTGTTCAGGCTATATGATACAATGCTATCTTGGCAGGCATTAAACCTCTCTAATTGATCCAGAATTCAGCAATGAGAGTCACACCTCTTGTTCGCACTGGCTGCCAATAGCCACTTACATCAATTTCAAGGCACTGATGCTTGCCTACAAAAATGTATGCACCCATTTACATAAATTTCGAACAGAAGTTATGATATTTCTGATGAAAGAGTCATGAAATGTTCAAAGTTACCAAGAAAGGTACTAAGAACATTGTCCAATAAATCCATGTGTCATCAGTGGCTGAAAGTATGTCAGTTAATCTTTGTAAAAAGGCTCATAAACGCAAAACTGTATTGCACGGTGTGCTACTGTAATAAAGCATTGTATAGCCCAGTTGTAGGTGTTATCGTTAATATTACGATAAGTTACATTTTTATCATGGACAGAAATTTGACAGGTATATTTTTACTGGTATATCCCTAATAGAATTGTCATATATGGGTGAACTATTGCTTTAACTATGCCTTCAAGGTGAAATTGACCAACCCAACTTTACCAGCAGAGAGGAAAGTAGACTCCAGTAGTCTGTGAAAACCAATCACTGTTACATAATACCTGAAATCCAAGCACGGTTATCTAATTTCCATAATATCTTAAGTGAAAACCGTCCAGTGTCCTAACAGAGGACACAGTCCATTTTAGTGCAGTTTCCCCTCTGATTCCGAAAAAACTTTGTATTTCACATCATATATTATGTAACCTCCTTATTACTTATAATTAAATCATCCATTCATTCATTCATTCATTCATTCATTCATTCTCTTTTCAGCTTAGTCCCTTTATTAATCTGGGGTCGCCACAGCGGAATGAACCGCCAATTATCCAGCATATGTTTTACGCAGCGGATGCCCTTCCAGCTGCAACCCATCACTGGGAAACATCCATACACACTCATTCACACACATACACTACGGACAATTTAACTCACCCAATTCACCTATAACGCATGTCTTTGGACTGTGGGGGACACCGGAGCACCCGGAGGAAACCCACGTGAACACGGGGAGAACATGCAAACTCCACACAGAAATGCCACCATGACGCCCTAAATCATCCATTGCTTTTTATTTTTTGTATCCTAAATACAACCAACATCATACAAGAGTTACATGACATCCAATTTATTTCTTTTGTATTTAAAAAAAATCAAGTGTTTATCAGCCCATTTTCACCATAAATGCTCTCAGCAGTAAACTGCCAGCAAATTCCCCATTGAGCAGCTCATCTCAGTGTATTGAGGAATACATGGCTCTCAGCCACGTCCTCAGTGGAATACAACCAAGCCCTCCAAAATCCCAAAATCCTTCAACATTTGGGAAAAACCTTTTATAGACCGCCAAAAATGACGTCTATTTATTTGCTTCATGTAACTGAAGAGAAGTGGTACAATAAATAACATAAGCCACTCCACACACAACATCTAATCCACATAGGCCACATTTAATTAGCTTCCTACAAACAAATTATTCCCAAGGAGCAAACCAACAAAAGCAACACCAACATGCAACTCTGGCTTCATTAACAACAAAAAACAGGTTCATGCAAATTAAAAAAAAAATTAAAGCAACAGAACATCTATAGCTGCTTATGGGGACAGTAGTAGCTGACGTAAAGCTAATTTCACTCTTGTTCGGTTGTATATTATCGAGCGATCCCAAAGGACCGCTCCTTTGTCACAAGTCTTGATGGCATCATCATCTAGTGTGAACCCCATAGAGCAGCTTGCTTTCCACAACAAGAAGCAGCACTCCAACACACATGGCTTATTATGTGTGCCATAGTATACTGACAGACACTTAAAACAGGGAGCACCAAGACCTTTAGTTTTCTTGACTTCAAATAGTCGAACTAAGGCTTGCTGCTCCCTGTTGGTGGGTGTATGTGTTCAGCCCACCTTGTTTGTCACGGTGAGCAGTGGTTTTCCATCTGAGGATCCCTTACTTGGTAGCTCCTTCAGCACAATAGCAACCGCCCTAGAGTCTTTCTCCTACAACAGTGAAATCAACAGTGAGTTGTGTCAGTTTGTGTTCAACGTCTCGCAGCCATTGAGGGCCTACAAAACATTTCCAATTGGAACGAAATGATCATTTGTAGGCTTACAAGAAAATAAAATCTATCTTCCTTGCATTTTTAAGTCATTTTTTTTGTTGTTGTTGATGACAGTTCACCCAACTGACACAAAACAATGCATAATTAGCATGCTATCGTCAGTTCTGCAGCTCAAGCTAAATAAGCAGGGATGCACTTTATTTCAGAACAATAATTGGTCAGTCTTTTTGGCCAGTATGTTAATTGTTTTAGGTTTTTAATGTTTATTTATATAATGATCAGTAAGAACATTTTTAAAGAATTATTTAATGCAATAGTAGAGTAGTATAATATAGTAACATTTAAAATTAACATTTAGCTAATTGCATAAAAAACTATGTGAATTTTACTGTAAAAACTTCTGTTAATAAACAGTTTCCGTATTTTGTGATTCAGTGGTGTTTTTTGTTTATTTATGCTTTTGAACTGCATTGAGACAGATTCAGCAAAACGTAAAATACGTTGCTCCAAATACATTTCGTTGCACGTTTCAGATGACAACTCCACTAGAGGGCGCTGTCTACATTTTTGAAAACGTGAAATACGTTACTTAGAGTATGATTTGTTGTACGTTTCAGATACATGTCATTCTTGTTAAACTTTTTAACGTTAAAATTTGAAGGAGCAGAGATCAAGTTTCTGTCATGCAAAATGTAAAGTTTAAATAAAAAGAATCACAAAATGCAGTAATTCGTTAATTAATTCATATTTTTTGTACTGTGTCTGAGATTATTGAATTCCACGTTGCACCCACAAGGGTTGAATACATTTTTTCTAATGTTTATTTATTGTGTATTTTTTATTGCATTTTTATTTTATGAATATTTCTGTCCTTCTATTGAAAGTCGCTAACATTGTTATTGGCATTCAA
>CAIGQV010016226.1:4940503-4978750 GCA_903798115.1 Danio jaintianensis | reverse complement strand
AATAACGACACGCCTCAGTGCCTTCCCGAGTTTCCCGCCAAAAGTGACATCACTTAGAGCAAGTCCTATCAGTGCTTTATAGATTGCTATGCCTTTTATAAGTGATGTAACAGAGTTTACCTAAATGTGGAGACAGACATTTATTTTTATAACTTAAATTACAAATAATGTGCAAATATAATGTGAAAAACATGATAATTGGAATCATGACAGACACGAAAAAATTCACCAATCCTCTACAATTGTTACAAATGACTAGAGGTAATCAGGTAAAACTAATCCCAAGTGAATAGGGCTTTTATTTTAGGTATTTATGTGCACTGCGTTTGCTCAGTCTCTCTCCGGCCTGTCTGTGATCACCCATCTACTTCTTTATTAACGTAGTCTTTCCACAAACCCCTCACTGAGCGACATTTCAATCCCTACGACCACTCCATCAAGCTCATGTTTGACCTTTAGTGCACACTAAGCAGGTCTTGCATGTGAGCAAATATGACACACACACACACACACACACACACAATCACATTACATTTGATAATCCCACCATAATTCACTCATCCAAGCAATTCAACATTTTCCCAAAAAAAAAAAAAAGAAAACATTCACAATTATAGATTCTCAACGTAGTGGTTAGCACTGTCGCCTCACAGCAAGAAGGTTGCTGGTTTGAGTCCCGGCTGGACCAGTTGGCGTTTCTGTGTGAAGTTTGCATGTTCTCCCCGTGTTCACGTGGGTTTCCTCCGGGTGCTCCAGTTTCCCCCACAGTCCAAAGACATGGGTTATAGGTGAATTGGATAAACTAAATTGACCGTAGTGTGCAAGAATGTATGCAAGAGTGTATGGGTGTTTCCCAGTACTGGGTTGCGGCTGTAAGGACATACGCTGCTTAAAACATAGCTAATGTCTTATTCAACAGCACACCTCATTCACTATCCAATATTTATAAAATAATACTGAGGCAATTAAATCTTTTGACAGTGGCTCAAAAACAGCACCCGCTTTTAATTGATTTCCAAAATTAATTTAATATATGTAGTATAAATTTAATCCATAATAATTTTCATTTCATTTTAAATAACATGCAATAAGTAATATAGTCAGATGTCAAAATCTCACTGCTTTGTTTAATGTGAAAGCTGATGATATTTCAACTGCACGCTCATTGTGACAGACTCATGCTGTGGAATGCTGACTGAAAATGTTGCATATTTCCACAGGTGAAGTTGAAATAAACTGCAGATTAATGCAAGAACATGTGCAAACAGATCAGTTTTACCAGCCACAATGCAAAAAAAAAAAAAAATCAGACTAGTGAAGTGATGAATACACAAGTGATGCAGGCTCAGATTGTGTTGACTGGGTGAAAACTGATCACACCAAAGAAAGATCTGCAAGTGGGGGAATTGTAGGAAATGCTAACACAAGCTGTGATTGATTGTAATTTCAGAACAGCATATCTTTAGTCTTCAGAGATGAGAATACTAGGACAAATAACAAAAGTATCTCGCTCCTGTTAGGTTGCTGTACAGTGTGAATGATCTATACCCATATCCAGCAAAGAACAGCTTCTTGTAAGAACAAAAATATTGTGTTACCTTGAAAATCCTGCAGGCAATACCTTAGAGAGTGAAGCAGCCTAAGGCGGCATCAATCTTCACTCATATCCGAGGTCAGTGTTAGCTCTGCTGGGGCTCAACAGAGGCTTATTAGCATTAATCATACCTTTAGAAACCACACTCTACTCCAAATTACACAAAAGCCCCAGTTCTACATGCATTCGCTCAAATCTCTCATCACAGGAACAAGAGGGGAATGTTTGGCAAGAGCATGTTTGCAAAAAACCCTGAGACGATCAACATTGTTTGAAGGCCTAGGAGAACGTGAGATTAATCCACACATGAGAGCCACACCAAAGACTACAGAATACATAAGACTATTGTGTCAATGCTTAAAATATACCTTAATAATTCGACATTAACATTTATAATTTAATACACAACAGATTAATTAATGCTACAGCCATTTAATTTGTCCAAGTTAGCTCAATAGCATCTGTGGCTGTGCATAAAGACAGCTTTCAACTTACTTTCTGTGGCTTATTACTTTAAATTTAATAGACTACTTTAAACATCAATCAGCCATTATTTGATTTTCAGATTCGTGCATGCTTGTTTTAAACCAAACTAACTGCAAACGATGAGGCAGAGACATAAATCATGACCATTCCTTTTGACTTGGCGGCTGGCCTGACTGCAATACTTATAATAGTAATGTCTAATGTGTCATTTCCTGTCGCGGTGGGCACGATTAAAACAAATTTCAAACACTGTTTTAACATTTTATCTGAATGTTTCAGCGAGACATCATCTTCAGTTGACTTGTCATCTTCGAAATAACGTAATTTTTTTTCTCGCAGCTGCTGCGGACACTTAATAAGGTCGTCAGGGAGCGGGCAATGGTGGAATTCAAACAGAAATGCACCAATTGCAACAAATTAAGCAGCAAGTTAAAAAAAAACACTTGCTAGACAGTTAAAGGGGATGCACTGCGAACACTTAATAAGGTCGTCTGGGGCGGGAAATAGTGGAATAAAAAAAAATGCACTAATTTCAACAAATTAAGCAGCAAGTTAAAAAAAAACACTTGCTAGACAGTTAAAGGGGACGTACTGCGAACACTTAATCCACTTGTTAAGTCGTGACGTATGGAATACTGTTTCCGGGTCCAAGCCGCTACTCATTTGAATTGAGAAAATGTTTGTTTATGACCACTTTTTAGTCATATCACACATTAAAGTGAATTTTATATAAAATCATAGTGTACACATCATCCTCTGGGCTTGCTGCATCAGAAATACCAAAATTTATAAAAAATGTTTTACTACAATTTATAAAAAATGTATCACTTTCTGGCCATCTGTTATTAGGCATGGGTATATTGCGATCTTCGAAAGTATTACAGTGGTTTGTAAATGTTTATTATTACCATTTGTTGAGTCTCCCCATACAGTTTGATAGAGCGCTTGGACCCGGAAACCACTTCGAAAAAAAAAGTAGGCATACAGAGTATACGTGCGTATGGCCCCGACTACACCACTGTAGTGACTCATATTGACTCGTTTCAATGGGGTAAAATGTAATGGTCAATATGGCCACTTTAGTGAAGAAAGCCCTGGCGTCTAATAAAGGAGCCAATCATTGATCGCTATAGGCTGATGATTCTCCGGGGGAGGGGCTCTGTCCAGACGAGGGTTTTTATGACAGTTTCTGGAGCTTCATTGTTATGAACCCTCTGGGGTCGACAAAAGCACTGGAATCTCAGCAAATAATTGCCTCACAGACATGAAAAATATATCTAGATAAAACTTAAAATTTCTAAGTTTAAACAAACCAACTACACATGAAAACCAATGTTCTCTGGTTTTGTAAACTGTTTGAAACGAACGCGAGGTACAGTTGGCCCAGTATGACCTATTGATTTCCCACATCTACCATTCAAATGCCAATTACATGACAACAACTACTTGTACACTGCAAAAAATGCTTTTCTTACTTAGATTTTTGTCTTGTTTCTAGTCCAAATATCTAAAAATTCTAGTCAAGCAAAATGTAATGTCTTGTTTTCAGAAATAATATGCCAATATTAAGTAAGTTTTTCCTTAAAACAAGCAAAATAATCTTGTTTTTCCTCTTGGCATAAGATTATTTTGCTTGTTTTAAAGAAAAACTCACTTCATTTTGGCATATTATTTCTTAAAACAAGACAATATGTTTTGCTTGTCTAGAAAATGCTTCTTGATTTAATAATTTTTAGATATTTGGACTAGAAACAAGACAAAAAAATCTAAGTAAGGAAAGCATAAACAAAGACGTCACTGTTATTTTGGGAGGAGATTTGCCATTGAGAATTACTTCAGAAGACCAGCGCAATTGGACAAGGCATTATTCAGAGGATGATAATATGTAACACATAAGTTATTGATTCTTATAGTAGTTATAGTTTGATTGACAGGATGACGACTAATAGCGTTCTTCAAAAACATACATAAAGGAGGTTGGTGCCATCATGATCTCGTGACTCACTTCAAGTGAACATGCGCATTAGCTTGGTCAATTTAAAAAAAAAAAATCGGTTCATTCTGCTGTGGCGACCTCTGAAATAGAGATTAAGCCGAAGGAAAATGAACATCTAGTAACAAAATTTAAGGGACAGTTGCTACATTTCATTGGTGTCTCCAAATATGAAATTTAATTGTAAGCTTTGTGGAGAATTTGATGTTTCACCATTGAAAGAGATCCTTGAGAGGTGTTTTAAAGATGGCCGCCAAGTGAAATGACTTGCCTTAAAGGGACTTTGGCCATGCTTTTAGGTCAAATAGAAAAGCCCACGTTATTTGCACTGTGCTGTTTTTCAATTTACAATAATCCTCTGCGTTTTGCACCTACTTGCACCAGGGAATAAGTGTGTCATCTAGTTGTGGCTGCTGTGTCATGTGGCAGCTGTATATAGTCGAGGTTCATGATCCGCATCAGGAAAAGAGGCCCAACAGCTGCACCGTCATCAGCCAAATCCAGATGCTTTAAGTGATTAGCAGTTTAAGCTGCAGCGAAGAGAAACCTGCACATCTGACCCACTTTCTGAAGGCAGGAGAGGATGAATTCCTCAGTGAGCGAGGGAGTGTGTATGTGGCCTGTCTTCAGCTCTCCCAGGATTTGATGACATTTAACTACACCGTGTTGAATTCATGAATGGGGCTGATCCATTAGCTTACATCGAAACTGGCACGTTCTGCACAATTTCAGATAAGCTACCATCTGGAATCGCACTTCAGAATCGTGCTCTATCTATAAAGCTCAGCATTAGCGGCGAATGTGAAAATCTCTCAGGTTACTGGAACATGGAGAGCTAAATGGCTGAACAATGTCTGGTGATCAATGGTTTAAAGTACGGTTCAACTTTCATTGACTTTCAAAAACAGTAATTTATTTGAACGTCCTAATGGATACTGTAATGATCCTGAGGCCTGTTGTTAACCACTCATCAGTGCATTTCCAGAGGATTAAATATGACTTGTTTTATGAAAGGACTTTCTTCAAGACAGTACTCGTTTTAAAAAACTAATAAGAGCTCATAGTCTGGCCTTGGGTTTCTGCCAAGTGTGTTGACCCATTGTTAGTTTTCATCTTTTTAAGTGTCTGACATGGTTTTTTCCACCATATTCTGTCAGGGTACCATTTTTTGTTATATTTCTTGTATATAAATAACTTCTAAATTAAATTACAAATATATAGGTTTTTAAAGAAAATCACAATGACTGACAGAAAGGTTAGCAGATTATGGAATATTTGGCATAAAGTGGTCATCTAAGGATAAAAAATGGTTTGTGGGGATGTTTTCATCCACTCTGGGGTGATTTTGAGGCTTAATTTGGCCACAACTTTCAGCAAATGGAATGATTTTTGCTGACAAATCTTATTTTGACACATATTTTGGGAAAATGCTTTGAAATTTTTCAAAAACTCAACAATACACTCTGGGCAAATTGACTACCCTTTTGTTATGTTAGGGGCTGTTTTTGCCCTATTGACTTCCATTATAATGACATTTTTTGATTGCAAAGCCATGACACCATATTATTATGCATTCTTGATTTTTGGTGGTTTTCCCTATTGGGAAGAGGTACAATTTGTAATTTTTGCTGCTGGTCATCAGTTGCAGTGCAAAAAAAGCTTAGTTTCTGGCTTTTATATGGAGTTATATAGAGTATATCGTGTGTTTGTGTGAGAGAGAGACCTTTGCACACTTACCTTGATATGTCTGAGAAAATCAAAATAAGCCTCTCAGCTCTTAGAACATAGTGAACATAGTAAGTCTATTTATGCACGCACACTATAAATTGCTGTTTTACTCCATAGAACTCCACATAAAAACCAGAAACTTTTTTGCACAGGCCTATCTAAAGGGTTAATGCTGCCAACTGATGATCAACAGTAAAAATTAAACATTTGACCTCTTCCCAATAGGGAAAACCAGCAACAATCAAGGATCCATGATTATTTTGTGTCATGGCTTTGCAATCAACAAATGTTATTATAATGGAAAGCAATGGGGCAAAAACAGCCACAAACATAATGATAGGTAGTCAATTTGAACAATACACAAGGGTTAATGAAGGGTTAACTCACAGCAAGAAGGTCGCTGATTCGAGTTCCGGCTGGGTCAGTTGGCATTTCTGTTTGCATGTTCTCCCCGTGTTGGCATGGGTTTCCTCCGGGTGCTACAGTTTCCCCCACAGTCCAAAGACATGCGCTATAGGTGAACTGAATAAACTAAATTGGCCGTAGTGTATGAGTGTGAATGAGTGTGTATGGATGTTTCCCAGTACTGGGTTGCAGCTGGAAGGGCATCCGCTGTGTAAATCATATGCTGGAATAGTTGGCAGTGCATTCCGCTGTGGCGACCTCTGAAGTAGAGACTAAGCCCAAGGAAAATGAATAAATGAATGAAATGTGATATAAAATTGTATGAATAAAATACAGATACTTCATCTGCCATGCTGTCTCTTTTACGCTCGTTTCCATTCCTAAATCTTCTCCCATCACCTCATATGATAGTATAGTATGAATTTTATGACTACTCAGCTCACATACTATTTAGGGAAGTATGCATTTTTGGATGTAGCGCTAGCATGGTCTGAATATGCTAAAGGTCTAAATGATGAAATCACAAT
Organism: Danio jaintianensis; assembly: GCA_903798115.1. NCBI lineage: Eukaryota > Metazoa > Chordata > Actinopteri > Cypriniformes > Danionidae > Danio > Danio jaintianensis. The sequence goes on along the minus strand of CAIGQV010016226.1, from coordinate 4,972,017 downwards.
ATTTCATGACAAATAAATGACAACACTGGGAGCAATAGGAATGGCTTGAGCTATGAAATAATGATTTTCTTTCTATCCCTTATGGCTCAGAATTGATTAGAACAATTTTATTAGCATTGATTTTCATTGTGCTTAATTTGTTCGATTCTGGGCTACAATTCCAAAAGCATTGTTAAACCCATAAGAAGTATATTTTCAGCATTTATACACATAGTCAAAATGCACAGAATATGCTATTCGATAACATGCTTGCACAAAGACGCACACTAAAAAGACTTATTCTCATCCAGTGTCTGTGTTTTCTCTCTCTCCGAAAAGCTATGATCAATAACTCTTTGTACTTGTTTAAAAAAAAAAAACTCACACAACCGCTTATCAACATGCATGTGTTTTTTATGCCATAGAGTCCTCATATAGCTTATTCATTACAGCAGCATCGCTGAGAAAATAGGCTGTGGAAAAACGTACTGACTGAACAGATATACACAGTAATACTAAACAGTATACACATAGGAGAGAAATGTACACCTATAACATATTACATGATAACGTGATTGAAAAAAGATCTGTTGTTTATGTAAATGAACTAGTAATCTGACAATAACTGAAATATTGAATCAATTAATTATTCAATCAATTAAAGGTGCTGTTTGTAAGTTTTTGACTCTTCTAAAGAATAAAAATACCATAATATGTTTGCAGATATTTAAGAAACATGCTAAGTGAACATTCTTGTTTATCTGAAAAACAATGCTGAATTCAGATATTCTGCTTTGAAAATGTCTGTTACGTCCCAGAACGTCTGTCTTTGTTTTGGATCTTTTAACCCGCCCAATGCCACTTTAGCCAATTATATTTCAGCACCCCAGGTTGCCTTGTTGGAAAACAGCATATTTCAAGCGCCCGTGACCGAAATGCGACCTTCAGTGGACAGTAGCAGACTCCGAAATGAGACGCAGATTTAGAGTTCCACATAAGGTGGTTATTAATTAGCAAATAATATAAATATTATGAATGTAAACATTTAGGTGAGCAGGTTACATTGTAACACTGTGTCCTAACAACACGCTACGTGAAGAGATTTGCAGCGATAAGCAATTTGGCTGTTTGCACTGGATGAAACACAACAGAAATTTAAACACAGCCATTCAGAAGCACAGAATATGCACTTACTCTCAAAATGGTAAGGTTTATAATCTAATTAATACATATTAAACCTCTTTAACATTATTAAATGAACATGCTGAATCACTGATACAGTATGTGTTGGTTTGCATTATTTCACAGTTCTAAAGTCCAATTTCAAACTGAATACTGAGTCACTACAGTTCAGTTTCAAACAGTTTATTTTATTTTCAAGATCTGAGGTGAACTATCTGCTGCTGCTTTCAGTAGTATGGCAATAAATGTAATGTAAAATGGCATTCAAACTCACATTATTAGCATTCAACTGAATAAAGCACATGAGCTGTACCTGAGCTGATCATTGTCAGTTTTCTGTTGTTCACCTGTGAGAAATCAATTTGAAGTGTTGGTTAGGACAAAAACTCCTTTATTTAGGAGTTTTATTTAGAACACGATTTAAATCAGCCTTTAGGCTCGAGACTCGCTTCTGTTGGTCATCCGGTCAACCTGCGCTTGCGTCTGTTTTGATCCATGAATGCAATACCTAGTTCAACCACTGGGTGTCAAACTTACATACATACTGCACCTTTAATTAATTTTATTTTATCTTTGCCTTTGCCATGATGACAGCACATAATATTTTACTAGATATTTTTCAAGAAACTAGTATTCAGCTTAAAGTGGCATTTAAATGCTTAACTAGGTTAATTAGTTTAGGAATTTTTCACAGTATTTCCTATAATATTTTTTCTTCTGGAGAAAGTCTTATTTGTTTTATTTCGGCTAGAATAAAAGCAGTTTAAAAAATTTTTAAAATCATTTTAAGGTCAATATTATTAGCCCTACTTTTTGTTTTTCTTTGATTGTCTACAGGCTAATATTTTTTTTTTTAAAACTGCTTTTATTCTAACCGAAATAAAACCAATAAGACTTTCTCCAGAAGAAAAAAAATATGATAGGAAATACTGTGAAAAATTCCTTGCTCTGTTAAACATCATTTGGGAAATATTTGGAGGAGTGCGAATAATTTTGACTTCAACTGTATATCAGAGTTTTCAGAGTCCACCTGTCTGTGATGTCACTAACAACAGTCCTATACTGTTGAACCAACACAGTTCACCATTCACAATGAAGGCGTGACTGTTACTATGGTTTCTCTCTTGCTAGTCAGTCCCTTCAGGATTTTGCGAGTCCAATGGTTCTTGAGATTAAATTAAAAAAAAACATTTTACAAGATTTTGTGTATTTTCACAATAAAACACAATAATTGAAGCAAATAATGCCATAAGTTTTGAGAAACCCCCATTATTTTAAGGTAGTTTATTTATCAATGATGAACTGTATTTTGGTGGCTACAATGCAAGTGATTGTACAGAAAATGCATACCCGAGTGCCTCAATGCCTTCAATACCCAAAAATGTTTTGGAGAGCATATTTTACTTGATTTCTACCTCTCTCAAATGCTTAATAATCACACTTCCTGCTCTCACAAATGGAACAAAAGCACTATTGCAAGCACAAAAATCTCAACATAATGGTTTGTTGAAGGTAAATTTCTGTGATAAAAGGCTAAGAGTGCATCAAAGGGCTTCTCTCTTCTGTATCCCACAACCCTGTGCTAGGCTGAACTAATGTACCTTCACAAGGTAAGGCCTCGACTGTTGGGAACACGGCTATTGCTGTATCAAAGGAGGGAAAGAAACACCTCTTAAAGGGATAGTTCACCCTAAAATTTAGCTTCTGTCAAAAAATATTTTTACCTAATTGGATTAACTTTCCTAATTTATAATGATAGTTCCCATGGGTTTTCTCCAGGCCGTAGTGTATGAGTGTGTGTAAATGAGAGAGTGTATGGGTGTTTCCCAGTGCTGGGTTTGGGCTGGAAGGGCATCAGCCGCAAAAAAAAAAAGCCAGAGTAATTGGTGGTTCGTTCCGCTGACACAACCCCTGATAAATCAGAGACTAAGCCGAAGGATAGTGAGTGAGTGGATTAGTGATAAATCTCCAACACTTAAAGGTTGGTACTAGATAATCTTTGTGTTAATTCACCTGGAGTGTCTTACCCATGTATTACACAAAAAACAGGCCAGTTTTTCAAAGTTTAGCCTCCGTATTTGGATTATTTGGAACCTAGCCTTTGCCCTATTATATTGAAAGGCATATTGTAATTGTATTACAGTCTGGAAATTAGCAATATTTTAACCCCCCTTTGTCTGATCTGTTTTATTTGAGGTCGTCCTGTTATGGAGGTAATAATACTGAACCACTTTGATGATGGACTTTGACTGAGGGAATTAGTGGTTCAGTGTTTCAAAATCTGTGTTTTTCAATGCGCATGCTAGAATTTATTCAATAAATGTGTTTCCATCTTAGCTTATGGACATTTTTCCTTTTCAGAAAAAATGTATCCTTCTCAGTTGTGGCCATAAGTTTTTTAATATGCATTTTTAAATTGTATGCACACCTTGGCATTTACATTAAGCATATTGTTATGCAATGTTCCAAAATGCGCATAGAAATAGGTGGATGAAAACATAGCTAATGGCTGACATTCTTCAAAATATCTTGGTTTGTGTTCAACAAGGGCCGACACGGTGGCTCAGTGGTTAGCACTAACGCCTCACAGCAAGAAGGTCGCTGGTTCGAGTCCTGGCTGGACCAGTTGGCATGTCTGTGTGGAGTTTGCATGTTCTCCCGGTGTTGGCGTGGGTTTCCTCCGGGTGCTCCAGTTTCCCCCAGAGTCCAAACACATGCGCTTTAGGTTAATTGAATAAACTAAATTGGCCGTAGTGTATGTGTGTGAATGAGTGTGCATGGGTGTTTCCCAGTACTGGGTTGCAGCTGGAAGGGCATCCGCTGTGTAAAACATATGCTGGATAAGTTGGCGGTTTATTCCGCTGTGGCTAAATGAATAAATTAATGAATGTGTTCAGCAAAAGAAAGAAATTCATAAAAGTTTAGAATGTGTTGATTGTGAGTAAATGATGAGGAAATTTTCATTTTTGAGTGAACCATGCTTTGATCATTATCCTCATCTGAGACTTGAGTACTGTTTAAAAGTTATTCCTTATAAGTGGAAACCAAAAGAGTAGAATGACTGAAATGTGACTGAAAGTAACCTAAAGCATCAATCATGCTCACCCTCGGAGTCTTATATATGCAGATTCAACACATGACGTGCTCTGAGAGGCAGAAATCAGTGAGAATCACTTGTAGCATCCATAAACCAGTACCATCTGAGCCTTTACACACAACTTGAAATTTAAAAACATGTTTTAAAGGTGACCTATTATGCTCCTTTTTACAAGATGTATAATAAGTCTCTGATGTCTCTAGAGTGTGTATGTGAAGTTTCAGCTCAAAATACCCCACAAATAATGTTTTATAACTCTTTGAAACTGACCCTTTAAGGCTTTAATCCTAATTGTGCCATTTTGGTGACTGTCGCTTTAAATTCAAATGAGATTGTGCTCTTTTCAAAAGAGGGAAGAGCTACAAATGCCTATGTGTCAGCATAGTGGCAGATTTAAAACAGGACTAACATTCTATGCTAATGAGGGAGAGATCATCACTAATGGGCGGAGCTTTTCCCCTCTGATGACACGTACAAGTGAGAATGTCAATCAAAGTGCTTCTGCAGACTGTTTTTATAAAATGTGACCATAAAAAAATAAATTAATACATTTTTACCATTAGAAGCTGGTTATATTCACAGACTGTTGCCAAACAACTGCATTTAAACCCCATATAAAAGTGATTTTTGCATAATAAATCCCCTTTAAAACATCATTTTCTATCTCTTACTGTGCATCTTAAATGTTAGAAAATCATGATGCAGCAAATGACTGCAAACATACACCAGTACAGTACAGTTAGTGTCCGATCACGAGGCATGTGGCACTGAACTATGGTCTCAAAGCAAACTACTCTGATTTACAGCTTGGTGAGAGACAAGGCATATTTATCTTGAGGACTCGGAAGCAAACCACACTTGATGGCAGTTCCCTGAAGTGCAAGCACAGCATCATCAGTCATGTGAACGGCAGCAGGCAATATCTAAGTTCATCTGGCTCTATGAAGGTCAAATTCATTCCAAGTGCGAAACACAGATGTTGAGCCTGCAGTCAGGTATTAATTAATTTCTGAAGTGTATTGCTTCTTAAAGAAAAAATAGTAACATGCATTTAAAACAGTTTAAAGTTCTTCACAAGGTTGAGTTGACATGTTAAGACCCACAAGATAAAAATGCCATTTGCATACATAGGCCTAAACTAGAGCTGTGCAATATGACAATAAAAAGTGTATCGTTTCATGTTATGCTCTCTTTTTTATTTCGTAGTGTCACAAAATACATTTTTTACGATAATTCTTTTTGGTAATTTATATATGCGCAGTGTTACACGCCATTACGCCACTACACGCCAGGTCTCTCTTGTAAAAGAGATTTTAAATCTCAATGAGACTTCCTGGTTAAATAATGGTAATAAATAAAATTACAGGGTTTCAGAAACAGAATAGCCTATATAACGGCATTGTGAGAAATTGCAATCTTGAAAGTACAATGCTTACATATTGCACTATTCATTCATTCATTCATTTTCTTTTCGGCTTAGTCCCTTTATTAATCTGGGGTCACCACAGCGGAATGAACCGCCAACTTATCCCGCATATGTTTTACACAGCGGGTGCCCTTCCAGCTGCAACCCATCACTGAGAAACACCCATACACTCTCATTCACACACATACACTACGGCCAATTTAGCTTACCCAATTCACCTATAACGCATGTCTTTGGACTTGTGGGGGAAACCGGAGCACCCGGAGGAAACCCACGCTAACACGGGGAGAACATGCAAACTCACACAGAAATGCCAACTGACCCAGCCGAGGCTCGAACCAGCGAAATTCTTGCTGTGAGGTGACAGCGCTACCCACTGCGCCACCGTGCCGCCCCATATTGCATTATATTTAACGATATATTTTATTTTTATGTTGGACCTGTAATCGTTGGTTTTTGAAAAGTGCTTTATATTTTATTCCTATTTATTTTATATTTTTTACATGTTTATTCAAACATTCGTCCTGAAGTTCTAAATTAAGTGAGAAATATGATCACATAAGAATGCGTAAATTATTTTAAAGTATATACTTAAAATGTAAAAAAGAAATAGTCCTTTACATGTGGTCAATATATAAATAGAAACTATAAATTGACTGAATTCACAGAAACGATACTACATCGTGATATATATCGTAATCAGGATATGAGATGACTTATATGGTGATTTCTTTTTTGAACATTTATTATATAACAGATAGATACATTTGGTACATATCATTTACAATAATAATCATTCGATTATTTACAATGGTATAAAAAAACAAGAGCAAAAAACAACAGAAATCAAAACAAAAAATGAAGAAATATCAATAGGTTTATATCCTGATTATTGTCATATGGCCCAGCCCTGAACATGTAAATTTTCATATATGATGTTTGTGTATTTTTTATGTCATTTTCTACAAACATTTCTTGGCATTTATATAATAAACCGTTCAGAATATTGATGGATAGGATATAAACCAGATAATTAATAATATAATACATATGTAGCCTAATTCATAACACATTCTGTAGAATGAAAGTATGTTTTACCATGTGAAAGTTATTTTACAGTAAAGTGACTCGGGAAAACTTCATCTTCTTCGAGACAAATTTGAAACAACGTTTTTATTCAGTGCAAATGACACAAATACAACCAGAACACAGTGTTCAGACAGTAAAGACGTTAAAATGGGACAAAATAACGCCTTGAAATATTCCCTTTCTCAGACTCAGAGTTTACGCCTCCTCAGGCTGCTCAAGCTTGTGTCGTGAAATGTTTTTTTTGCCCAAGCTAAAATACAGCTCAAAGAGTGGCAATATAATATAGGACAATAACAATATATTATATTATTGAATATAAACTCCTCAATTTGTGCATTTAGTTTACACATGCGCGCGTGCCCGGTAGACGGGATGCTTCACGCGCCGTTGGCCAATAATAATGAGGGGTTAAAAAAAACAGCACACGAGCTTACCTGTGAATGTCCCTGGTACATATTCACTCCAAGTGTTAAAAACACCCGCAAATTGTCAACGAGGAGGAGAAAGAGGAGAGGAGCTTTCCCTGAGTCTGTGGTCCTGATGTGTTTTCATGCTCCAGCCGCGTCCACGTGAGGATTCCTCTTACAGGACCTTTCGCGAGATCGAGCATCCGAGTTCCTGACGCTCATATTACGCCGCGAGCTTCGAGGTAGACGGTTCAGTGTGCGGTATGACTAAAGCAGTGTGATCTTCTGGGTTTTCTCCTCCGGTTATTTCACTCCTCAGTGGAAATGTTCGAGTCCCAGCCCACTTTGAGCGCGGAAACGCCTCATTCAGCCGATGCCGCCTCCCATGAATAGCATCAACACTGAAGATGCTGCTGCAGCTGCTGCTGCTGTGGGAGGGCGTCGGTACTCTACTGTACACTGTTATTAATGTACTTTACACTGCTTAGTGATAAGGGAATATACACCTCAGGAAACATAATTAGAGAGATCACTTTAAAGTTATTACAGGTATGTAGGCTATTTGGGGTAAAAAGGTTTTATTTGCTTTAGGCTAATGTTGACAGCAAGGTTTCAAAATTCCAGATAAGAGTATTTTCGGTTGGAACATTTATTTGAAGACCTTACAGGAACAATTTTTCTGTCCTAAAAAAAACTCCCTGTAGTGTTAAACAGTTCAGTTTTAATATTTTTGAATTAATTCAGCTGATCTCCGGGAGCACTTTTAGCTTAGCTTAGCATCAATCATTGAATCATATTAGACCATTAGCATCTCGCTCAAAAAATAAATAAATAAATATATGTAAGTTCAGATAATTTTTCTATTATTCTGGTCACTTGTAGTTACATCATGCACTAAGACCAATGGAAAATGAAACGTTGCTATTTTCTCAGTTTATGTGACTGTATATATTTTTTTGCTGCCTATAATATTAGGCAGTGCCTGAAAATAGTCCCCAGTAAGTTAACAATATCAATTCTATCAAGCTTCTGTATAATATTTATTCTATTTTTTTTTAAATGGAGTCTTTCATTCATTTTCTTTTCGGCTTAGTCCCTTTATTAATCAGGGGTCGCCACAGCGGAATGAACCGCCAACTTATCCAGCATATGTTACGCAGCGGATGCCCTTCCAGCTGCAACCCAACACTGGGAAACATCCATACACACTCTTTCACACATATACACTGAGAACATGCAAACTCCACACAGAAATGCCAACTGACCCAGCCGGGGCTCGAAACAGCGACCTTCTCTTGCTGTGAGACGATCGTGCTACCCACTTTGCCACCGTGACGCCCTGTGGGGAAATTATGAATGCATATTTAATTTTACTAACATGTTTTTTTAGAATGTACAAACTGTATATTTTGTCTCCTTTCCTAATAAACTTTGATTAGCGTAATGTATTTTATACTTTAAAACCACTTATTGTATCTCCTTACACTAACTTTAACCCTGAAACCCAAAGGTTGAATGTGAATAAACCCTGTTAAGTATGATTTTTAACAGTTTTGAACTACGAGATCACAGAACATGTCCTCCTAAACATCCTCAACACTGTAAAACCATACAAATTTGTCCTCGTAAACCACCAAAAAAGTACACACACTCTAAAAAGTGCTGGATTATTTCAACAACCCAAATTGGGTAACATTGATTTCCATAGTATTTTTCTTTTACTCTTTATTATTCAGCATATCTTGTTTTGTGTTCAGAGGACAGAAGAGATCACTTCAAAGTTATTACAGGTATGAATTGAGCAAAAAGGCTTTATTTGTGTTATTGATGTCAACTTTCAAAATTTCAAATAGATTGAAGTTCATCAAATAGATTCCAAAACTCAAGATTTTCTGAACATTTATTTTTAGACTTTGAATGAACACTACAATTTTTCCTCTTTCTTTTGGAAATTGACTCATTTTACAACTCCCCTAGAATCATTTTTGAATCCATTCAGCTGATCTCCAGGTCTTTCTGGAGCACTTTTAGTCTAGCTTAGCTTGGCATAAATCATTGAATCATATTAGACCATTAGCATCTCACAAAAACAAACATTTAGATCATTTTAATTTATTTAAAGTTTGACCCATCGTGTACTAAGACTAAACTGTATTTTTTTTATTCTTTACTATTCAGCATATCTATTCAGCATATTTTGTTTTGTGTTCAAAGGAGGACAGAAGAGACCACTTTAAAGTTATTACAGGTATGTACTGAGTAAAAAGGTTTTATTTGCGTTATTGATGACAATATGCCTTCAAAATATCCAAATAGATTGAAATTCATCCAAATAGATTCCAAACTTCCTGATTTTCTAAACATTTATTTTCAGACTTTAAATGAACAGGGCGGCGCAGTGGGTAGCGCTGTCGCCTCACAGCAAGAAGGTCGCTGGTCGAGCCTCGGCTGGGCCAGTTGGCATTTCTGTGTGGAGTTTGCATGTTCTCCCTGTGTTGGCGTGGGTTTCCTCCGGGTGCTCCGGTTTCTCCCACAGTCCAAAGACATGCGCTATAGGTGAATTGGGTAAGCTAAATTGTCCGTATAGTGTATGTGTGTGAATGAGTGTGTATGGGTGTTTCCCAGTGATGGGTTGCAGCTGGAAGGGCATCCGCTGCATAAAACGTGTGCTGGATAAGTTGGCGGTTCATTCCGCTGTGGTGACCCCTGATTAATAAAGGGACTAAGCCGAAAAGACAATTAATTAATTAATTTAAATGAACATTCCAATTTTTCCTCTTTTTTTGGAAATTGACTCATTTTACAACTCCTCTAGAATCATTTTTGAATCCATTCAGCCTATCTCCAGGTCTTTCAGGAGCACTTTTAGCTTAGCTTAGCTTAGCATAAATCATTGAATCATATTAGACCGTTAGCATCTAAAAAAAAAAATAAAAGAGTCCAGATCATTTTAATTTATTTAAAGTTTGACCCATCGTGTACTAAGACTAAACTGTGTTTTTTTTTACTCTTTATTCTTCAGCATATCTTGTTTTGTGTTCAGAAGAGGAAAGAAATTCGTAAAGGTTTTGAACCACTTGAGAGTGAGTAAAAATTAGGAAATGTTATTTTTTTATTAACTATCCCTTTAAAAGTACTGTTCTTCATTTATTCATTTTTCTTCCGCTTAGTCCCTTATTTATTAGGGGTCACCACAGCAGAATGAACCACCAATTATTCCGACATATGTTATACACAGCGGATGCCCTTCCAGCTGCAATCCAGTACTGGGAAACACCCATACACTCTCACATTCACACACACACTCATACACTGTTGCCAATTTAGTTCATCCAGTTCACCTATAGCGTATGTGTGTGGAGTTTGCATGTTCTCCCATGTTTGCGTGGGTTTCCTCCGGGTGCTCTGGTTTCCCCCACAGTCCAAAGACATGTGCTATAGGTGAATTGAAGAAACTAAATTGGCCGTAGTGTATGAGTGTGTGTATGAATGTGAGAGTGTATGTATGGGTGTTTCTCCGTCCTGGGTTGCGGCTGGAAGGGCATCCACTACGTAAAACATATGCCGGAATAGTTGGCGGTTCATTCAGCTGTGGCACCCCTGATAAATAAGGTACTAAGCCGAAGGAAAATGAATGAATGAATGAAACTAAAATTGCTCCGAAATGAAGCCGGCTCATCTTATTGGCTCTTCTTTTCGCTTGACCTACTTGACCCGGGGTTGCTGGAACACTGTGGTGAACAGGCCCTCTTTTGGAAGCACTGAAGTGAATGCCAATGAACGAACGCCTCGTCCCAGAAGATGCCAGATGGGCTGATGTCAAACTAGTCAAAGGTCACACAATGACAGCGCAGCGAGCATCACATGGCTGTTCGGAGTGTTATTGTCACGGTGGTAAATTCATACATCCACCATCTGTCCTCGTGACAAGCGGGGATAAAAAGTGACAGATTCAGTACAGGATTTTGGAGCAGGAAAGTCAATCATGTCAGGTATATTTGACACAAAGAACAAATAACCTGTGTCCCATACATGCTTTGGGGAACCAGTGAGATAATAAGCCATTTTCAATGTAGTCTTTTGAGTTAAAAGAGCGTATCGCAAGACATTTCTTTCTTTCAATTAAACATACTACCTATTTTATTGCTACTACTTCAGATAGTAGTTTATGCATTGAGAATAAGGAACAAACTTCACCAACTGACGAAAGTGAAGGAAAAAAAACCTTGAGAGAAACCAGGCTCAGTTGGGCACGACCATTTCTCCTCTGGCCAACCTATTACATACTGTAGATAGATACTATTCCCACATAGACATCTGATATATGGTAACATAAGCAAATTACCTATATGGCATGTAAGTTTATATTTGGATTTCACATATATAAAATATGCAGCAGTGGGTTCTTCACAGCAAGAAGGTCGCTGGTTCGAGCCTCTGCTGGGTCAGTTGGCATTTCTGTGTGGAGTTTGCATGTTCTCCCTATGTTAGCGTAGGTTTCCTCCAGGTGCTCCGGTTTCCCCCACAAGTCCAAAGACATGCGCTATAGGTGAATTGAGTAAGCTAAATTGGCCGTAGTGTATGTGTGTTGAATGGGTGTTTCCCAGTGATGGGTTGCAGCTGGAAGGGCATCTGCTGCGCAAAACATATGCTGGATAAGTTGGTGGTTCATTCCGCTGTGGTGACCCCAGATTAATAAAGGGACTAAGCCGAAAAGAAAATGAATGAATGGATGAAAATATGCAAGATAATATTTCAAAATATTGCAAAAATGTCCACTTATTTTTTTTCAACCATTGGTAAATGTACAAATTTGTAAATTTGTTCATATGTATTAGCTTTTATTAGTATTTTTATTTAATTATTATTATTATTATTATTATTATTATTATTATACTTTATATTATAATACTATACTACTATTTACTGTGTTTACTATGTTGTTATTGTTTTTTAAATATATTTGTATGTTCTTTTTAATGTAAACTTTATAAATGCTTTGGCAATACCTTTGTAACATTTGTCATGCCAATAAAACAATTATTGAATTGAATTGAATTAAATTGAATTGAATTTAGAGAGAGAGAGAGAGAGAGAGAGAGAGAGAGAGAGAGAGAGAGAGATGAATGTACCTAATGAATATCTGCTGGTCTTAATAAAAACAAAACTTATATATAATTGTTATTATATATATAATATCTTATATATAATTGCATAATTGTTATTTCTGAATCACAGTTTATTATGTGTAACTGTGAATTAAGATAATAAGATGTATAAGATAATAAGAATTAAAGATGTTTCAAGCAATTAAACATTTTACTTAGCTGTGACGACATGGCACACTCAAAGTAGCATATAAATTAAGATTATATATTATAAATTAGGAGAGAATAGCAAATTTCCTGAATCTCGTGTATCACACTATGAAAAAATAAGCATGTAAATGAATCTAAAATGCAATCATACATGTGATTTAAATTAGCTTTTGTTTCAAGAAAATAAAGCTCTGAAAATTTTGATTTTGTATAAATTACTTATACCACACCTATTTCTGTTTATTTAAATGCAAAACAATAATGAGAATGTAGTTTAAGGTTTAGCGAGGTTTTTGAGATTTAACATTAACAGAGATTTAAAGGGCACCTATTATGCCCCTTTTTAGAAGATGTAAAATAAGTCACTGATGTCCCTAGAGTGTGTATGTGAAGTTTCAACTCAAAGTACCCCACAAATAATGTTTTATAACTCTTTGAAACTGCCCCTTTTAGGCTTTGATCCCAATTGTGCCAATTTGGTGTCTGTCACTTTAAATTCAAATGAGAATGTGTTCCCAGCCCTTTTTTTTCAAAGTGGGTGGAGCTATAAATGCCAATGTGTCAGCATAGTAGCAGATTCAAAAACAAGACATACATCCTATGCTAATGAGGGAGAGATCATCACTAATGGGCGGGGCTTTTCCTCTCCAATGACCATAGATACTTACATTAGATGTCGCCTATGCCGTTGTTGTCTATTGGAAGGAATGCGTCAATAGAGCCGCCATTTTAGTACAGGGTAGCGCTCCTTTGAAATGAATGTGGGACCAAGGTGCAGTGGAGGACTGGCCATCCAGAGCCAGATATATATACACATATATACATATATCTGTGATCGGGAGTTTTCCCGGTGGTCAGTACGCAAATATTTTTTTAAATTACAAAATTATAATTTTACATCACTTTTCTACATCGATAGATACGTGACCGCACGGGCCTTACCGACAAAGAGAATGTGTTTGTGTGCATCAAAATGTATTATCCTCCCTGTTAAATTTGATCTAATCCATGTCCTGAAACACACCCCCTCTCCCGCTTTCACTTCTCATTCTAATGGAGGGAGCGATTTGTTTGTGAATGAATCCCCATTATGAACGACTCGTTCTCTTAGACGACAATAATACAAGTTTCTGGCACCGCAGCGTCTTGTTGTCATACTTCATTTTAATTGTTTGCTTATTTTATTCAACAAAACTAGCATAAGCCTAGTATTTAGTGTGAGTTGGTGCTACTTTGCCTTATGGTCAGTGCAGTAAGAGACTGTATTATCATCAATACTTGTCGAGCACAAAAGTTCGTAACATACAAAAACGAAATCTTACCTATGAAATGTTCTGCCTTTGTGCTTTGTTTTCTTTGTTTGCTCGTTAGTTACTACACCCCTAAGCAGCGCTAACGTCCAGCATCTTTACATTGGCTTTAGTCTTAACTAGTGAGGTTGAATGACATTTGTCCTGGGAGCACTGTACAAATGTGGCGGCGCTATTGACGCATGCTCAGGGTCCGTATGCGATATCTAGTGTATAACTCTACGTCCAATGGCATCTACAATGAGAGAATGTCAATCAAAGTGTTTCTGCAGACTGTTTTTATCAAGTGTGATTATAAAAAATAGAATTAAATTATTTTTACCATTAGAGGCTGGTTATATTCACACACTGTTGCCACACAAATGTGTTTAAACCCCTTTTAAAAGTGATTTTTGCATAATAGGCCCCCTTTAAAAGACAGAAGGAAGCTGTTCAAACGCTGTAATCCAACTGAGAGCTTTAATTTACCTTTACAAAAGTTCTACTGGGCGGTTCATTCCGCTGTGGCGACCCCAGATTAATGAAGGGACTAAGCCGAAAAGAAAATGAATGAATGAATGAAAAGTTCTACTGCCACCTCTTGACGCGTTCAAGGACTCATATACTCATACAATACAACTCCCATAATGCCACGGGATAAGCTTGGAGATGCAGAACCACGTGCTCGGACTGTCACAGGTGACGTACAGTCAGTAGAAGGACAGCATGGCGAGTAAAGATCCCGGAGTAAGTTACTTAATATCTTAAAATATACACAACGCATTAAACAAGTGGTTTAACGTTTTGTTTGCATTTGATAGCTGCATTTTAAATAGCTGGTGTGCAGTAGTTTGCATTTAGCTGCGTATGTTTGTTCTTGTATTGCGTACAGCTATGCTAGCAGTGTGCTAGCTTTATGCAGGATTCAGTTATGTCACTATGATGCAATATTGTTTTAACTTTTAACTTTACATGTGTGACCTTCACACACTTATACTTACAATTATGATATTGCTCATTCTAACGGCTCGTGATAATTATGTGGTAAATTAATAACATTACCTTGAACTTGAGCCACTCATCTGTCCTATGCAAGGTCAGTTAGAGACACATTTGGATCTTTGACGTAATTTTATGGCATTTATTTATTCACTGGACTGCACAGATATCACTAATAGCATATCAATAAGAGCTTTAATAGACGTTTTCCGATTATGATTGATACTACGTATT
Source organism: Danio jaintianensis (assembly GCA_903798115.1). NCBI lineage: Eukaryota > Metazoa > Chordata > Actinopteri > Cypriniformes > Danionidae > Danio > Danio jaintianensis. The sequence continues at coordinate 4,956,997 of CAIGQV010016226.1, read as the reverse complement.
AATCTTCTAATCAGGCTTTATAATTAAGTATTTGATGTAAACAGTTTCCAGTATTATATCGTTGCCTCGTTACTCTATGAAGTGTCTTTAAACATGATGTCCACGTATTGTATTTAGTATGAGTATCAAGCATGTAGATTATGTGATATCAAGTTTTCTACATATCTATAAGTATGATTTGTTATTTAAATAGGCCTCATGATGCTATTTTGTGTGTATTATGATAAAAAAAATACTTCAAAATGTGTAACATGAAAGACTGAGGAAGTAATCAGTGTTTTCTTAGGCAGATCTAGAGTAGGGGTTGGAGATATTGATTGTTCATGAAAATATATTAATCTTAGTTTGAACAATATGTGAGCTGACATTACTGAGTATTTCACTCCCTTTCAGTACTAAATGAGTACACGCCTTTTGAAAATGAATATTTTTATCAATTTTTCAGTGAATATAGCCAATATTAGCAAAATAGCAAAAATATATTGGCTATATTTTTGGTTTTAAGCAGTTTAATCCATTCCAATAGGAGTTTGGTCAACTAACATCTTTAGGAATACAAATACAATACAGTGATGTGAAGTGAAGTGAAGTGAAGTGTAGTGTGGCCAAGTATGGTGTCCCATACTTGGAATTTGTGCTCTGCATTTAACCCATCCAAGTGCACACACACAGTTAGTGAACACACACATACCGTGAACACACACCCGGAGCAGTGGGCAGCCATGCTGCGGCGCCCGGGGAGCAGTTGGGGGGAACGGTGCCTTGCTCAAGGGACTCACCTCAGTCGTGGTATTGAGGGTGGTGGAGAGTGCTGGTCATTCACTCCCCCCACCCCCAATTCCCGCTGGTACCGAGTATCGAACCAGCAACCTTCGGATCACGAGTCCAACACTCTAACCACCAGGCCACGACTGCCCCGGCAATACATTTGAAATCAAACAAGTTGTCACAAACAGACCACAAAATTGTATACATTTTTAATGTTTTTTTGATTTGTCCTTTATTAGATTTTTATTTAATGTTTCTTCAGCATAATAATTTGTTCATACTAATTTTTGGACAATGATCTTAAGGTTTTTTTAGTTTTGTTTTTTGATTATTTCCATTTTTAGCTTTGGTCCTGACTAATTCTATAGAAAATCTTAATTTAAAAGAGAGGTCTGTGAGTGGTGTACTCATTTATATGTATATATTTGTTGTTGTTGTTGTTGTTGTTGTTTTTTTATAATCTTGATAACAATTTTTCCCATAATTGAGCAGCCCTAATTTCACAGCACGCAATTATACAGAGAGCAGACAGAAATTAAATGCCGTCATGTAAAAATGATAAATAACATGAGGCTATTTTCTTTGAACAAAATATAGACCCGGGGCCTTTACCATGAAGCCAGATTAGCTGGCTAGCCAGTTAAGTTTGCACAAATTTTGGGTTTTAGGTACCATGAAGTCAGCTCAACCATAGTACCATGACAACAAAGAGTGATTAAAGACGAGCTGCCTTCATGTTACCTAAAACCCAGAATTTGTGCAAACTAAACTAAGGCCCCGTTTACAATACACTAATATGTTTTATTTTTAAAACTGCATTTTAGAACAAAAATGATGTCCACACTGACGTTTCACCTAGCATTTTTGAAAAGATCTCTGTCCACACTATACTGTGAAAATGCACATCACGTGACCACACACACACACTCTGGCATGCGCTGCAGCGTATGTGGACGTTTGAGCCCCAGGCAGTCAGCGGGTGCTTTGAGCACGCCTCCCGAGATGAGAGCAGTGCACGTCGAACAGTTCATCAAGGATCTACTGCTGGATCTCATCTCGCTATAGTTGTTAAACATGATATTTAATTCATCTGTCTCTATCTAACGACTCTTTGTTCTTTTGAATATTACTGAGTGCAAAGATAAGTTAATATTAATTTATGTTACCACGTACACTGATTCTCCACATTTGACTGATTGCTTGCCTTTATTTCCTATATTGTATAAACTTATTGTACTTTATACTTTTATAATGGCCATTATTGATTATTAAAACTGATATTCAGCAAAAGAGAGGGTATGTTTCATATTTTTTGATGAAAATGAAAGGAGGCCGTTATGTTATAGGCTCCATTTTGTTATACATATGCACACAGTGAAGATGACGGCCATATAAATATGTAGCTACACGACGCCTCAACATTTTTGGTGTCTGTTAAGTTGTAAATATCAAAATGAAAATAGGCAGTTCCTTATATCATGTTTTCATTTTATTGTTAAGATAGTGAAACAACGTAGCCAGGGTGATGTGAGGTTATAAAGAGGTTATAAAGTCGGGCATCCCTGTGATACAATGCTAGGGGAAACACTGTATTTGTAGAGTGTAACTTTATGTTTGTGTTTGTGTCAGGGTTTTTTGCAGCAGCTCAGGCAGATTGCCAGCAGGATGGGGTCTGGTCCTCGAGGCGCTGGTTTGGGTGTGAAGCTGCTCATTGGAGCCGGAGCCCTTGCCTATGGGGTCAAAGAAGCCACATATACAGGTAAATCACCATGCTAAACGATAAAGGAGGATTACGTAGAAATGAGGGGCTGTTTTAAAGGGATAGTTCACCCAAAAATGAACATTTACTCACACTCCAGTGGTAATCAAATAATACATTTTACCCCAAAAGTAATAAGAATATCTATGTTTTGTTTGTATTTTAATAACTAATTATGTTTCGTGTAGTGGAGGGTAGTCAGAGAGCCGTTATCTTCAACAGAATCGGAGGGATGCATTAATTCCCATATATTCCCATTAATTCCCATATATTCCCGTTAATTCCCATTGAAAATTTCCAGAATTTTGCAACCCTAATTATGACAGAATTTTCATTTTTTTGTGAACTGTCCCTTTAATTGAGTAAAGTCATCAAATAATGCATTTTATCCCAAAAGTAATAAGAATATTTATGCTTTATTTGGATTTTAATAACTAATTATGTTTTGTGTAGTGGAGGGTGGTTAGAGACTCGTTATTTTCAGCAGAATTGGAGGGATGCATTAATTCCCATATATTCCCGTTAATTCCCATTGAAAGTTTCCAACCTTGAAAATTCCCAGTAATTTGCAACCCTAATGATGACAGAAGTTTCATTTTTGGGTGTCCCTTTGTCTGTCCCTTTAAGTAAGCAAAGTCATCAAATAATGCATTTTACCCCAGAAGTAATAAGAATATCTATGCTTTCTTTGGATTTTAATAACTTATTGTGTTTCATGTAGTCGAGGGTGGTCAGAGAGCCATTGTTTTCAGCAGAATTGGAGGGATGCAGATGGACACTGTACTTGCAGAAGGATTGCACTTCAGGTAAATCACTAACAACTGTTGTCGTACTGTACAAGCCATGACTTCATTATAATAGTGGTGTAGTAGCATTTGATGATACCATTTTCTTTCCTTTATACCATTTTCTCAATTTGATGTTAACTTTTTGGTTTTGTAAAAAGTAAAAGATGATATTTGACGATTTTTAACCTTTTGATTTCTTGTAAATACAAACATATACAAAAAAAAAACATAAAATGAACCCATATTACTCATGTAATGAGAGTTTTTGGAAGCCATACGCTAATAATGTGACTATGCTATCATTCAAAACTTTGGGTTCAGAAAGGTCTTTATGTTTTTGAGATAATATTAGTGAAAGGTTTTATTAAGGAAATATCTGAAGGGAAAGGTGTCTTCTGGAGGAATGTTAGAATATTTATCGTTGATCAAACTGAAAGAACTTATATGACTTTTTATTAGCGTTGTTGTTTGTGTATTTTTTTTGTACAATGAAAAATTGTAAATTATATATTGAATGCATATTTAGTATAAGTATTGCCATGAATATAGCCAATGCTGCTGATATGGCTATGAATAAATAATTCATTTTGATATTTCAAAGATGAATAAATAATAATGTTTTTGAAAGATGTATCTTATGTTTAGCAAAAACAATAACAATTTTAATATTATGTTTAATAAAATAGCAAAATAGTAATAGTAAAATAGCTTTTTTTTTTTTTTAAATAGCACTAGTTATATGACTTTAGAATATTTGTGCTAAATGTGGCTTTTTATGTTATGTTATTTTACATAATAAATAAATTTTAGTTTTGTAGAAAAAAAAAACATTTCAGGCATGCTTTCTACCTCTTTAAGTTTTACAAAAAAGAAAGAAAATAATATGAATCAGAAAAACATGAGCAAATGATAGCAAATTGTAAATGTTGCAACTACTCCTTTAAGAAGTGTGTCTTGCATTTAGGATACCATGGTTCCAGTACCCTATTATACCCTAGTATTTTTAAATATAATTTAATTAAATATTAAATTATAATTTAAATTACAAAATAATTGTTGTTCAAGAAAAGTATATTTTTATTCTGAAGTGAAAATATTTATGCAACTTTAATTTTTTTAAGTCTTAAAAAAATTCAGGATTCTTTAGAAGAATAAAAAGTTTAAAAGTACAGGATTTATTTGAAGTGTATTTTCTTACACACAAATATGATGCATGTCTTTTATTGTTGTTGTTTATCGGTTTAATGCATCTTTAATGAATAAAAATAATCTGTGCTAGAGAAGTTTTACAGACCCAAAACAATTTGAACAGTGTAATTGGCCACAATTCTATTTTGCCATCAGCTCATAAATCTTGTCAATTATTTTTAAATATTTAAAAGCGTGTTCAGGGTATCCGCTGGGTCTTAAAAAGTCTTAATGTTGTAAATTTCAAAAACTAAATTTTTAGGCCTTAAATTGATTGAAATATTGTGTTGTATGTCTTAAATTAATTTAAACGGGTCTTCATTTTCCTATGTCCATGTAAAGCTACCCAATCGGGCCGACACCCATTCAATCACTAACATTCCATCTCAATAAAAGTTTTAACAAAAGTTTATTTATTAACTCTATTTACCAATATGGTTAATTTATCTTCCGTACAAGATAAAGATTTATCTTCCGCTTTGTTTTTATTTATTTTTTTATGTTTTAACTGGGCAATTAGAAAAGAATCCTTAGCTTAGCCTTGTGTAAGTCTGAAATTTCATTCATAATGGTATTAAAAAGGTCTTAAAGTCTTTAATTTGACTCGATGAAACCCTGATGTTAGTCCTCAAAAACACTACTTATTATATGACTTTAGAATATTTGTGCTAAATGTGGCTTTTTATGTCATGTCTTTTTACATAATTTTAGTTTTGTAGAAAAAAAACATTTCAGTCATGCTTTCAACCTCTTTTAAGTTTTACAAAAAAGAAAAACATAATACGAATCAGAAAAACATGAACAAATGATAGCAAATTGTTAATGTTGCAATCAACTACTCCATTAAGAAGTGTGTCTTGCGTTTAGGATGCCATGGTTCCAGTACCCTATTATCTATGATATCCGAGCCAGGCCCAGGAAGATTTCCTCCCTCACTGGAAGCAAAGGTAACATTTCAAGCCTATGTTTTATTTGCATGTTAAACATTTGCACGATCAAGTCCCAAAAGGCAGCTTCCATTACCTTCATCAATAACACTTTTACTAACTTTCTTTTTTTCTGCCAGAACGTTTCTTTAAAAATGTTCCAATGCAGTCAACACCTGTATTTCGATCATTTTTCACAAAAATAATAATAAATCATTGCACCGCAGAATATTGTTATCTGCACATTCATTCATTCATTCATTTTTCTTTGGTTTAGTCCCTTTATTCAATAGGGGTCACAACAGCGGAACGAACCGCCAACTTATCAAGCATATGTTTTACACAGAGGATGCCGTTCTAGCTGCAACCCAGTACTGGGAAACATTCATACACTCTCACATACACTACGGCCAATTTAGTCTATTCAATTCACCTATAACGCATGTCTTTGGACTGGGGGAATACCGGAGCACCCGGTGGAAACCCACGCGAACACGGGGAGAACATGCAAACTCTACACAGAAATGCCAACTGGCCCAGCCAAGACTCAAATCAGCAACCTTCTTGCTGTGAGGTGACAGTGCTAACCACTGAGCCATCATGTTGATCTTAACTGCACATATCCTATAATATATTTCAAAAGAAATTACTTTAAACAAAAGATTTTATTCTAGATTTATACTTTTTTTTTTTAAATTTATTTATCAACACTTTTTTTTTTGTGATAAAATTTTTTTTGATTTTACATGTGAGTGGTCACAGCATCTTTAAAATTTTACTTTCCAATAAACAAAACAAGATCCACTCCTCAACCCCTCCACAGTCCACCCATTTTTATCAACACTTGAAAGTAAATAAGTTTTTGTCTTCTGTCCATCACAGATCTTCAGATGGTGAACATTGGTCTCCGTGTGTTGTCTCGCCCGGTTGCATCCCAGTTGCCAATCATGTACCAGCAGCTGGGGAAGGACTACGACGAGCGTGTGCTTCCTTCTATCGTCAACGAGGTGCTCAAGAGCGTCGTGGCCAAGTTTAATGCCTCCCAGCTGATCACACAGAGAGCTCAGGTACAGTCTGAAGCAGTGACGTTAGGTTTGTGACTAGTGAGGCACTGACTCTTTCAGGGTCAGATTTGTAAATATATTCACCCAATATATTTGCCAAATACCGATTGTGTTTCATATATCATATCAGCATTCTCTCTGTACACATAGCAGGTACATATTGGGCCAAGAAAGAATAAAATATAAATCGATTCAATTTCGCTAGGCGCTACAAACAGCCTATAACTAGCAAATCAAATGAATGATATACAGACAGGAAGTGATGTGTTAGATATAAAAAAAATTTAAACAAAGCATCGATTACTACAAATTTAATCGATTATTTTTTTGTAATCAAATAATTTTATTAAGTTTCAGCCCTAGCCAAGTTTATTGATTACAGTGCAGTTTATAGGATTGACAGCTAGTGGTTGAACTAGCCATTGCAGTCCAAATTCAAAATATTGGAGTTTTTTTTTTTACCTGGTTGCCAGATTGACAACACCAACAGGAGCAAGCATGCCTTGTGATTGAGCCTTACAGTGTAAGCTGCTCTGCTAATGTTTGCGTGTGTGAATTTATATCATTTGCTAATGCTAATTGCTCATTTCGGAGGCTACTGCTGTCCTCTGTATGTCCCATTTTTGTCTGCACCCACATATAGTAAGACCGCCTTCATAACTGAAATTAAATGCGCTGTATTTTATACCAAGGCAACCAGGGGTGATGAAATACAATTGGGTAGTCTGGCAGTGGGCTGGTTGTAGAGGCCAAAGCAAAGACAGATGTTCTGACACGTAACTCACATTTTCAAAGCAAAATAACTGACTTTAGCATCGTTTTTCAGACAAACAAGTATGTTCACTTTGCATGTTTCTTAAATATCTGCAAACATATTATGGTATTTTAATGCTTAAGAAGAATCAAAAACTCACATACAGCATCTTTGATTTGCGTTCTATTTTTGCCAGTCTGAACTTTCACACTCACCTTCGCCCCGTGTCCTTTGACCTAATCGCCATCAGATTCAGTAGCTTCTTAGGCCTAAGCCTGGTTTGAGACAGCAATGATTAACTTTTAGCAGACAGTAAGGAGCTCAGACCTTTAGTCACAGAGTTATTTAAAGAAAAAAAGGTTGTTATTTATTCTAATGCTTTGAAATGACAGCTGAGACTGTCTGAATATAATAATTAATGTCACAGTTTGTCCTTGTTTGGTCTCAAGTCTATAAATTAAGAATTTTATTACTGTTTTATCATATTTTTGATGGTGCTGTGAAGTTGCTCTTTGGAATATTGTCAAATGATGGTTGATTTTTACACAAACTTGTGCCATTTTAACTGTTGGGCTTCACTGTGTCTGTATGACTCCTGCTGGTATGAATAATGTGCTCAGTTACCAGGAAAATCAGCTTAGTGAAATGAGTTTGTTTTATTTTGGTGGTCAGGTGTCACTGCTCATAAGGCGAGATCTTATCGAGAGGGCTAAAGACTTTAACATCATCCTGGATGACGTGGCCATCACAGAGCTCAGCTTCAGCAAAGAATACACAGCTGCTGTGGAGGCCAAACAAGTCGGTAGGTACTACTGCTGAAATATGTCTTGTGTAATCAGAAACACAGTGTATATGATTCTTTCCAATGTTGTTGTTATTTGTATGTTGTTGTTTTTTGTATAATGAACGTTTATTAAGAAAATGATATGATTGCGTGTTTTATATTGTATATTTAGTATAGATTTTGCCATGAATATAGCCAATGCTGCTGATGGCATTAAAACATACAAACAAATAATTAAATAAACAAACACAGTTTAGTTATAAGCCAAAACAAAACTCTTTAATGAAAAATAATATTTTATCTTGTCGCAAACTAATACACTATCTGACAAAAGTCTTGTCTTCGATCCCAGTTGAAAGAGCAACAAATAATAACTTGACTTCTAGTTGATCATTTGGAAAAGTGGCAGAAGGTAGATTTTTCAGATGAATCATCTGTTGAACTGCATCCCAATCATCACAAATACTGCAGAAGACCTATTGGAACCCGCATGGACCCAAGATTCTCACAGAAATCAGTCAAGTTTGGGGAAGGAAAAGTCATGATTTGGGGTTACTTTCAGTATGGGGGCATGCGAGAGATTTGCAGAGTGGATGGCAACATCAACAACCTGAGGTATCAAGACATTTGTGCTGCCCATTACATTACAAACCACAGGAGAGGGCAAATTCTTCAGCAGGATAGCGCTCCTTCTCATACTTCAGCCTCCACATCAAAGTTCCTGAAATCAAAGAAGGTCAAGGTGCTCCAGGATTGGCCAGCCCAGTCACCAGACATGAACATTGTTGAGCATGTCTGGGGCAAGATGGAGGAGGAGGCATTGAAGATGAATCCAAAGAATCTTGATGAACTCTGGGAGTCCTGCAAGAAGGCTTTCTTTGCCATTCCAGATGACTTTATTAATAAGTTATTTGAGTCATTGCAGAGATGTATGGATGCAGTCCTCCAAGCTCATGGGAGTCATACACAATATTAATTCTTTTTCCACTGCACCATGACTTTATATTCTATACTGTACATTATTTCTGTTAAGTGACAAGACTTTTGTCTAATTAAAAATCAAGGCATGATCATATTTTATTTTGGTAAAATAAACGTAATCTAGAGGCCTTTGCCTTTCATATAAGCCACTTTTGGCAAATGATCAACTAGAAGTCAAGTTATTATTTGTTGTTTCTAAAACTTGGATAGACAACAGGACCTTTGTCAGGTAGCGTATACAGTGTTTGCATTGAACATATAAGACGAGCCTTGTCATAATAGACAGTTTAACAATATCTCAATTCATAACTGCAATTCGTAACTTTTTGATTTAGTGTCTAATTCAGATGAGTTCGTAAGATCTCAGTTCTACAATTTAGTACGATTTGCTCATCCCCCAATAACAGTTGGGTTTAGAGATGAGGTTTGGTGCCACGCCTCCTTTTAAAAATCTTACATTTTTGTACGACTGAACACATACAAATTAGCCACTAAACTGACAAAACGTTACGTTTCCTCTGGAGATCAGGCTAGACAGTTGGCTATTGACTTTTTTTTTTTTTTTTTTTTTTTTTTTTTTTGGAAAGGAAGAGCTACTCTTTCCTTCCGTCTTCATGTTTCTTTTGAAAATACATCACACATTGAACAAAGCAGCACATTTCAAGGCACTACAGGGGACCTTAAAATATAGTTGTACAATTATTTTATAAAATTTAAAAGTTGTATTTAAAAGTGATTTGAGTGCGTAAATATAAATATATGTGTAAATGTATGAATATAATAATGTTGAAGTTTCTCCTTGTTTGGTCTGAAGTCTATAAATTAAGGCAAGTTTACCATTTTATTACATTTTATTTAAGTTTACCATTTTATTAGTATATATATATGCACTCAAAATACTACTAATAATAATAAAATAGTTGTATATATGTATGTATATGTACAGTTAAAGGCAAAAATCATTAGCCCTTCTGTATATTATATTCTTTTTATTTTTTTTCTTCTGGAAAGTCTTATTTCTATTAGTTTTGCTGGAATAAAATAAGCAATGTTTTAAATAACTTAAAATAATTAAATAACGAGTAAAGCATTATGTACTGTCATCGTGGCAAAGACAGAATGTATTAGTTATTAAAACAATTATGTGAAAAAAAAAAGTTAAAGAAATATCTTTTTTAAAGGGGAAATATTTGAATAAAATAAAATTTCACAGGAGTGCTAATAATTTTGCCTTTAACTGTGTTATGTGTGTGTACTGGTTCTGGTGGTTTACAAGGACCGAAATTTGTATAATGACATGGGTAAGTCTTGATTAAGGTGGTTTACTGTGTCCTCATAATTCAAAACACTCAAATCCTACTTAACGGGGTCCTTTGACATTCAAATTGCCACAGATTTCCTGTGAGGGTTGGGTTTAGGGCTAAGGCTGTATAATAAGTGTTTTTTACTGTATAAAATACATTATGCTTATGGAGAGTCCTTGTAAACCACCAATACCATTGTGTGTGTTTATTTATTTATCTGCCAATGTGTGGACACTAGAGGGCACTCTTGTCGTTCTATAATTTGTTTTAATTAATCAATATTTCCCATTTACCTAAATGACACAACTTGCACAGCACTGTTTCTTTAAGAAATAAAAATAATGATTTTTATTTTCATCTTTTAGAAAATGAACAGATGTTTGGTGGGACTGAGAATAATGGAGAATAATGATAACTGCTGTCCCATTGTGAGAGCTTTTTCTCCTAAATAACATGTCTCTTGTTGATCTGTAGCCCACCAGGAGGCGCAGAGGGCTCAGTTCTTCGTAGAGAAGGCCAAGCAGGACCAGAGACAGAAGATTATCCAGGCTGAAGGTGAAGCCGAGGCTGCTAAAATGGTACGTTGACGTTGCTTTCTCCATTCTCATTCAACAAACACACACAATGACCATCCCTGAAACCATCTCTCGCTTTCATTCACACTTTAAGGCGTTTCCGTGGTTACATCCCAGATGCACTGTTTGCATCCACAAACACTTGGTTTCATATAATTATTATTCCCTGTTATTATGTTCTAGATCTGTGAGTGGTAAATGACTGCAATTATCAGATATAATTAACGAGTGCTGCTTCTGTGCTAATTAAGCCACAGTCAGTCGGTGCTCGTTCTGAACAAGCTATCAACAACCAAAACACATTTGAACACACTTTTGTTTGTGATTTGTAGTTTAATGTTGATGTAAATGAGCTACAATTGAAGTCAGAATTATTAGCCCTCCTGTGCGTTTTTTATTCTTTTTCAAATATTTCCCAAATTATGTTAAACAGAGCAAGGAATTTTCACAGTATTTTCTATAACATTTTTTCTTCTGGAGAAAGTCTTATTTGTTTTATTTCAGCTAGAAAAAAAGCAGTATTTAATTTTTTTAAAACCATTTTAAGATCAATATTATTAGCGCTTTTTTTTCCGATTGTCTACAGAACAAACCATCGTTATACAATGATTTGCCTAATTAACCTAGTAAAGCCTTTAAATGTCACTTTTGAATACTAGTACAGTGGTCCCTCAGTATTTCGCGGCAGTTCTAAAAATAACCAATTTTTACAATTATTATAGATGTTTTAAGGCTGTTAAACCCCTCACTACATTAACATTTTCACACTTTTCTCTCTCAAAATTCAAACTTTCCTAGAAAAATAAGTCCAGTATTATAGAATGAAACCAAAGATCAAAACCTGTTGTCAGACGCAAACATTCATCGCTGTCAGCAAAAGGTCCATAAAGCTTTTGTGCGGATAATGTTGGCATCCAGCATAATGTTCTTTTTTCCTGATCCACAAAACTAAAGCAGACTCCATCCTTAAAAGACACACTGGATGCGCCGCGCACATGACAGTTGGAAGTAACACACACCTGCACATTCGCATGTTATTTAAAATGAAATTTATCAGATGGCGCTCTGTGGTGCAGCAGAAATATGAACTGTGTCCTGAGTCGTAGCTGGGCACCGCAGACAGCCGCCGACTTGTGGTGCCGGTGTGTGTACCTTTATGTAAATCTATGTTTACAATTCTTAAATACATGGCACTGCATGGCACGACGCATCCGGTGTGCGACCCTCTTTACGACAGTCTTGCTGCAACAGTTACAACCTTTTTGCATCCTTGTTGGAACTCACACTGCTAGCGATCGAAGATTTATGTTAATTTGGCAAGCTGAATGCATTCTGTACTGTACAGGAGACACGGAGGAGATTGATTGACAGTGGTCTACAGCCAATCAGGCCGCAGAACACAATGTGCTGTAAAAAAAAAAAAAGCACGTCAAATTGCGCAAAATAAAATCCACGAAACTGCGAGGCCACGAAAGGTGAACTGCTTTATAGCGAGGGACCACTGTATCTTGAAAAATATCTAGTACAATATTATGTACTGTCATCATGGCAAAGATAAAACAAATCAGTTATTAGAAATGAGTTATTAAAACTATTATGTTTAGAAATGTGTTAAAAAAAATCTTTCCGTTAAACAGAAATTATGGAAAAAAATATTCAGGAGGGCTAATAATTCTGACTTCAGCTGTATGTTTCAGCATTTACACACTCTATGTCTTCAGAAATGACTTTGCAGTTGGACTCTTTCCTGCTGATATGATGCAATTCTGTTTCTAAAATGGGCCACAGGTCAATGACTGTCTGCTGACGGCAAACAAAGGGCCAACCAAGGGTACAGACTAACTAGTTTTTATTGTGTGTGTTTGTGCATTCTAGTTGGGTCAAGCTGTTACGAAGAACCCGGGTTACCTGAAACTCAGACGCATCAGAGCAGCGCAAAATATTGCCAAAACGGTAAGTCACAATTCAGGCAAAACTCACTGGTTGGATTTCAGAATATTATTATTATTATTATTATTATTATTATTATTATTATTATTACCAGATGTTGATACACTGGATCTTTTTCACATTTACGGGTTTCTCAGCAGCGGAAGTTGTCATAGTAAACTTAGAGTGCAGTCAATGGGAGAGTTAGAACATTTTTTTTACAATCCTGTTTGCTGAAATAATAAAAGAAAAAGGAAACCAATTGTGTGAGACTGATAACAGGAACTAGAAGAGAGAACAATGTCAAATTTACTCTCCTGGCCCCTTGCACTGCATTACAAACACCTCCCATAAGCGTTAATTAGTTTTTTGTAATTTTATACAAAGATGATATAAATCATGTAAATACATATAAATGTACATATGTTTTTTTATCTAAATATTAAAAACTTTTAAGATGCTGATGACCATTAAGGCAAAGCAATGCAAGTGTCTAGTTAAAATTCATCCATTTAAACCGGTTTGAATTCAAAACTTGCCTTGGACGTGGGTCGAGTTCAGAATTTGTGGCATCGATTATTTGGTAGTGAGGCTGCACAGTATTGGAAAAATCTGCAGTATTTTGTTTTTCTGCAATTTTTTGTTTTTATTGTTTTTTTATGCATATGATAGTGCTGGGCAAAAATTAATCGCAATTAATTTAATTAATCGCATCTAAAATAAAAGTTTTGACATAACATATGTGTGTATTATATATATTTATTAATATGTATATGTAATACACACACATGCATAGGAACAAATCTAAAACAATATAAAACAATTTAGTAACATAGATATTTCAATTTATGTATAATTTGTGTCATATGCATATATATTTTTTATTTAAATATAAATAAACATTTTCTTAAATATATGCATGCATGCATGTGTGTATTTATATATATATATATATATATATATATATATACATAGGGGCAGTCGTGGCCTGGTGGTTAGAGTGTTGGACTCGTGATCCGAAGGTTGCTGGTTCGATACTCGGTACCAGCGGGAATTGGGGGTGGGGGGAGTGAATGACCAGCACTCTCCACCACCCTCAATACCACGACTGAGGTGAGTCCCTTGAGCAAGGCACCGTTCCCCCCAACTGCTCCCCGGGCGCCGCAGCATATATATATGTATATATATGTATGTATGTATATATATATATATATGTATGTATGTATGTATATATATATATACACACACACACACACACACACATATATATATATATATACATACATATATATACATATATATATACATACATACATATATATACATATATATATGCTGCGGCGCCCGGGGGGTGACAGAGCTTCTACAGTGCAACAGAATTACAGAGACAGGACAAAAAACAGATAACTCTGTTATCATAATTATGTACCAAATTTGAAGTTGATATCTCAAAAAATGAGCTTTCAGCAAGATTTTGTTTGGCCGCAGTAACAAGCATGACCACCAGTTTCCATTGATGACCATACAAAGAGCACCCCCTGTGTTTTGAGGAATATAACCTGTATTTGTTCATACTTTTGAGAATATTTGTAAAGTAGACATGCCATTCTGAATTAGTATGGGCAGTTTGATGGTATTTGAATTTATCCTCTAAAAACATCTAAACAATGGACTGCTGTTGCAAAGTTATGCTTTACTACTCTGAGTATCCGTGTTGCGAATTAATAAATAACTGTTGATAACTAATATCTGTCAATATCAATATCAGTCACCAGATATAGAAACTAGACATTTTAAGTTTTAAAATGATATATAGTTTGTCATGATTGCTTTGTTTAGACTACAAAATGATGGTTTGAAAATGTAACCGTAAATGGTCCACAGCTTGTAGGGTGACTGTAAATGTGTTTTAATCTATTACTCTTCCTATGTGACTAAAATAATCCAATTTAACATCTGTCGCATCCATAAAGGATAGATGTCACATACATAATGAAGCTTTTTTTCCTCATAAATGTAAAACAAAATTCTACAGAAAGACAACTCTTATGCTTTAGATTGGTATTATTTAATTTGGGTTTTGCAGCTTAATTCATTTCTACAAAGTATGTGGTATAATGTAAACTTGCATACTTTTTTGGTCAGATCCATAACGCATGTTTATTTCATGTTATTCATAAATACAAAATGTATCAGTTTGTGAATGTGTTTTGTGTATTGAATAAGGGATTCAATACACAAAACACATTCACAAATTGATACATTTCGTATTTATTACTTTATATAAAAACAAATGATTCAATATACTGTTAAACATATACGTTCTCTGTGAATTTATGTTTCAAGTTTACTGCAAAAGTCACATCCATAACTCTGGAATTGCTGATATGTGCTTTTACATTGAATGATAGCTCCACTAACACACTCTTTACTCCTATTGGTTTTCACTCCAAAAATGGTTGCTCATTTCTGAGTTACACTTTGCTTTGTGCCTCTTCACACTCCCACATCCGGCCCGAAACAGTCACTTTCACTCGTGTCGCCCGAGGTTTCCTGCTGAAAATGAGTAGGATCATGGCGCTTTGTTGCTGTGCGTCTCTGGCTTAACTGTTTCTTCAGTATATAGGATGCTGTTATGCTATTTATGTTAAAGCAAAGCCCTTTTCTCAGAATCTGCGTATATCTTATCACCAGGTGGCAACTTCTCAGAACAAGGTGTACCTGAGTGCAGACAGCCTGATTCTGAACCTCCAGGACAGCTCCTTTAACAAGTAAGATCCTAGCCAGTGTTTATTACATTACATCTCAGCATTCCCGGCTGCACTTATAAACAGGAAGGTTCCCTCATTAAGTGTGTGATGTTTTCTGATCTGAGAGCAGTGAAAAAACTAGTTTAACATATTTTAAGATGTCTCTGTTTTAGGTTGTAATATGAAGTAAATCCATTTTCAAATACAACAGCAATCCTACCACCTCCGCCATTGTTGTGTATGTTTGTTTGCACCAGTGTTGGGCAAGCTACTTGGAAAATGTAGTGAGCTAAGCTATTAGTTACGCTAATTAAAATGTAGCCTACCTACACTAAAAGCTACTCCCAGGTAAATGTAGCAAGCTAAGCTAAAAGCTACTTGGCAAAAGTAGCTGCGCTACTGATAAGCTATTTGACTTAAAGTAACCACGCTACTGAGAAATGTACTTAAGTTAGTAGCATCAATAATTGTAGCGACGCTACTGCCCAACACTTTGTACTTGCCTTTAGGGCTGGGTGATTTAATCGAGGCAATTTTCATGCGCATTTTGTCAGTAAAGCCGGTTCTAGTAAATCTCCAGCATGTGCGTTTAGATGGAGCAGAATTGACTACACACTGATAAGCTATGCAAAAAAATCTGTTTAAATTCAAATTCAGCTCAAGTAGTCAATAATGACGAAAACAGCTGTCATTATCACGGAACGAGTATCACAATGTCATTATTGACAGATTAAACTGAATTCAAATTTTAAAAAAGTTTTGCGTAGCTTAGTTTACTAAAAACTGATAAACTACTTAAAAAAACTGTTTAATTCGAATTTGGTTTAATCGCTCGAAGAAAACAGCTGTCATTACCGTGGAATGATTGTCTTGATGTAATTATTGACCGATTAAACCGAATTCAAATTTAAACCGTTTTTTTTT
>CAIGQV010016226.1:4890554-4907827 GCA_903798115.1 Danio jaintianensis | reverse complement strand
TGATCAATTTAGGTATCCATTAAAATTCATTCAAGGAACAAAACTATAAAAGTCAATGGCTGCTGCTTTGCAACATTTTTCAAAGTATCTTCTTTTTTGTTTGACAGAAGAAAGAAACTCAATTTTTGGATGAAAAATTTATTTTCAAGAAGTTTGAAAGATAAAAGTTAAAAGTATATATTTATATAACTTCTAATGTTTTTAATATGATTAATTTAGTTTTAGTTATGTTTACTTGAATAGTAAAATTCTCCAGAAAGTCAAATGTTTAGTTTTTTTTTCTTAGAACATAAATCTGATGCTTTTGCTTCCAATTCTTCCAAAACGTTTTGCTTTTGATTCTAAAAAAAATGTTAATTAAATATCATATGACCACTTCACTGCTCTTTCACTATAAAAAATGCTAGTTTGTAAAATGTTGAAGGTGCACAAATATTAAGTACAATCTAATCATTTAGATTGGGCTTAGTAAATAATATTTAATCACCGAAAATATACCTTAAAATGTTAAATGAAATGTTGTTTTCAAATCCAGTCAACGTTCAGATTGGCTAAAGTTCAATAAACACAAATATATTAAAAGACATATGACATTTTATAAGTGGGTATCATGTTTGGGCCAACTAAAAAAAAAACAATTGAAGTCATTTTTTCGGAAATCTGTAGAACTAGTTACTTAATAATAATTAGTTGAAGCTGCTTAATCTTTGAATCATGTTCTGTTGCTTGCTGTTTCCTTTTTCATCTTTCCTGTAAGACCCATTTAAATGTGTTTTTCTAAGCACGTACTGTAGTTTAGTGCATTTGACTGATCAGCTATGTAAAAACTCCTTAGCTCCAGGCACTTTCTGCTGCATTGTGCTCTTTTAAAGCATGTTAGACCATAAAGTAATTTAAGCCGAGTCGCTTCAAAGAACGGAAAAGGTGCACACTGAAAGCAGCACAAAACAGAAACATTGTTGCTACATTTTATGTTTTTAAGGATGCAGGGTTTAAAATAGGACAGTTTTTTTTTGTTTTCAGCTTAAAAAATAATGCAGTGGGTAATAAAAGGTCCAGGTATGATTTAAATATCTAATGTAATAATAGACATTCTGGTGATATATTTTAAAATATAAATTTAATGCTGCGTAGGTTTCTTCCTGGTGCTCCGGTTTCCCCCACAGTCCAAAGACATGCACTATAGGGGAATTGGATGAGCTAAATTGGCCGTAGTGTATGAGTGTGTGTGTGTGTGAATGTGAAAGTGTATGGTTGTTTCCCAGTACTGGGTTGAGGCTGGAAAGGCATCCACTGCGCAAAACATATGCTGGAATAGTTAGCGGTTCATTCCGCTGTGGCGACCCCTGATAAATAAGGGACTAAGTCGAAGGAAAATGAATGAATGAATGAATGAAATTTAATGCTGATTTACTTCAGATTTTAGGATTTTTTGTTCTTTAAAAGGCATTGCTAAATATTTTTTTCAGATTGGTGGGTAATTAAACACAATAATGCATGAACTATTTGTAAAACCCAGTAATACTGTTGCTGTTTTCTGTCTAAAACCTACAAATAATATGTAAAATGTATAAAACAAACATTTTACACACTATTTCTAGGTTTTAGACAGAAAACTGCAATGGTAATATTGGGTTTTATAAACCCCAATTTGAGTAAAATATGGATAAATTCAACTAATGGGATAATGTTGAGTTAAAAAAGCATTATTACATGGTTGTCGGAAATATTTGACTCTGATTGGTCAGTAGTGACATTCCAAGGTATGTCCATCAGTGTATACATTCACATCCATATTCTTGTCTGTCTCTGCTACTGTTTTTGACTGTTTGGTGCCATCTTTTGTCTTAATAATATGTAGGTTAGTGTATGCTCCATTCAGCTGTTTTCATTTCTGTCAGCTTTTCCTGTAATTAAAGAATTAATAAACAATTACAGCTCAGAATAATGTCTATTTTTTATGTTTTGTGGCAAGCATGGCATGTAACAATTGGGATAAAGTACATCCAGGTGGTTTATTATTGCAGAATAAAGCATAAACTTTGCCTTTAAGCACATATATATATATGACTGAAATAACACGTTAACATTTATTATTGTAATTAAGACCTCCTCAGTCAAACTAACAGCCCAGGCTCATTAGAAATATGTGGGCACTGCCTACGTTGTTGCAAATCTGAAATACGTTACTTAGTGTACGTTTTGTTGTACGTTTCAGATACACAACCTTCTTGTCCACGTCCACAAAAAGGCTGGGCTTGTTGCACAGATTACATACCAAACACTAACCTAAACCCCTTCCTAAACCCAACCAATAGTGTTTTCATAAGCAAACGTATTTTTGTTTTTAAAAATGCCCTTCCAGCCGCAACCCAGTACTGCGAAACACCCATACACTCTCACATTCACACACACACTCATACACTACGGCCAATTTTGTTTACCCAATTCACCTGTAGCGCATGTCTTTGGCATGTGGGGGAAACCGGAGCCCAGTCGGGACTCAAACCAGCGACGTTCTTGCTGTGAGGCGACAGTGCTAACCACTGAGCCACCGTGCCACCCTATTAATAATATCTTAGATTTGAAATGTTTATGTTATTTAAACTACCCACCAACAAAGTTAAAAATAGCCCAAATATGATTTGTATATCTGATATAGTTAGCATTCTTGTGCTGCTATATTTGTATGCTTCAGGGCCTGTTCACACAAAACATGTTTTTAGTTCGAGCGGGCTGCTGTTAAACTGCTTTTCTGAGTGTAAACATTTGGCAGATATTGACACTCTTTCAGACACACACACACACAAACAAAATCAACTTCACCATGTACTCTTTTCCATTCCTCTGCTCTGGATGGTTTTGTGAATGGCTTTATTTGCAGTGTAAATGAAGACTATACTTGTGTTAACAACAGAGAACTGAGGAGACCTGAAAACAACCCAGGGTTTCATAGGCCGAGTCGGCTTTACTGTACAAAAAGATCTGCCTCAAGTCCTAAATATGAGACATATCGATACCTTCTATTACATCATTCCCACAATCTGTTGGATTGAAATTTTCACCAGATGTTGTTAACAACCAAAGAAATCCATACATGCAAAGAAAACCTTTTGGCATTTCTAGGTACAAGCATGTACTCTATACTTTTTGAAGAGGTACCAGGCCAGTATAAACAGTATATACACTCACCGGCCACTTTATTAGGTACACCTGTCCAACTGCTCGTTAATGCAAATTTCTAATCAGCCAATCACATGGCAGCAGCTCAATGCATTTAGGCATGATATGCATAGACATGGTCAAGACGATCTGCTGCAGTTGAAACCGAGCAGGGCCGTGCACAGGGGGGTGGCCCGGTGGCTAGAGCCACTGCCCCTCTGCCCTCATTGGCTGAGGTGCCCCTCTCAGCCTGAGGAGAATGGCCAGACAGGTTCGAGCTGATAGAAAGGCAACAGTAACTCAAATAACCACTCGTTACAACCAAGGTATGCAGAAGAGCATCTCTGAACACACAACACGTCCAACCTTGCTGCTACAGCAGCAGAAGACCACACCGGGTGCCACTCCTGTCAGCTAAGAACAGGAAACTGAGGCTACAATTCACACAAGCTTACCAAAAGTGGACAATAGAAGACTAGAAAAACGTTGCCTGGTCTGATGGTTCTCGATTTCTGCTGCGACATTTGGAGGGTAGGGTCAGAATTTGGCATCAACAACATGAAAGCATGGATCCATCCTGCCTTGTATCAACGGTCCAACCCGGTACGAGTAAGGTGTACCTAATAAAGTGGCCGGTGAGTGTATACTCGTAATGTGTACCTTTACTCTAAAAACTACAAATAAAGGTTTTGTACTGATAGTGTAAAATGTAAATAAATTACAGTAGAAGTACTGTAAAAATTGTCATACTGTAAAATTAAAAGATGGTAAAGGGCATTTTATCATAAAGAGAAATTGCTGTAAGGTTGTTTTACTGTAAAATGAAATTGCGGTAGGGCTCTGCTACTGTAAAACACATGTATTCAATTCAATTCATCTTTATTTCTATAGCGCTTTTACAATGTAGATTGTGTCAAAGCAGCTTAATATAGAAGTTCCAGTAAATTGAAACTGTGTCAGTCCAGTTTTCAGAGTTAAAGTTTGGTTTAGTTCAGTTCAGTGTGGTTTAATGTTCACTGCTGAAAGTCCAAACACTGAAGAGCAAATCTATCGATGCGCAGCTCCACAAGTCCCAAACCAAGCAAGCCAGTGGCGACAGTGGCGAGGAACAAACTTCACCAATTGACGAAAGTTAAGGAAAAACTGGTAAGTTACTGTAAAGGGGCAGTTGCGGTAAATTGCTGGCAACAGTGCTGCCAGTAAGTTGCCCCAAAAACACAATAAAATATCTAACAGTGTGAATTGTGAACAATTTGCTGCAATTTTGTAAATATGTAATACATAAAAAGGGAACTGTAGTCTGATTACAAGTTTTTTAAATACTTTACTTGATGGTACTTGATATTTGTAATATTTTTAGATTTTGATATTTGGAGTTTTTAACCTATAAAGGTCTTCTTCATAATAACAGATGTATAAAATACTGAATACTTTTTCAGTTGTGATTCAAAACCACAGTTATTCCACTGAATATTGTCTAAAAATTAAAAACATGAAAACAAAATATGCTCTTAATGACATAATGTATTTGAAATTCAGAAGAAATATCATCAGTAGTTTATAGAATGAAACAAAAATGTTTTACTCAAACACAAGTCATAATTTCAGAGAAACTGAAAAATCTTATGTGATCTTTTTATAGTTCACAGAATGGAAATAGTTATAATGTTAGCATTAGAAAGTAAGCAATGTGTTTTTATTTAAATTATAATGACAGACTAAAAATTGAATTTAAAGTGTTAGTGATAGACCCAAAGATTTATTTTTTTACATACACTGTAAAAATGCTGGCTTCCACACAATTCCTTCATGTTGTCCCAACACAAATCGATTAAGTTAACTTAATCACTTTTACAAAATGAAGTAGATTGAACAGAAAAAAATTAAGTTGTCCCAAAAAAGAATTGTGAGACTTTTTTTTGTATAGAATGTTGACCGTTTCTTGAAAATTCCAAAACATTGTTTATTATTTTCATATTTCTTGAAAATATATATATTGTAATTATGAAAAAATGCACAATTTAGTGAACTAATGTAGTACTCTTTGATCTTGAATACTGCCAATCTGGTGATGGTATGTTTCAAGCCTGGGCCACAACATACTGCAGCTGCTGACAAATCATGTGTAAGATCAGAGAGATTTACACTCGAGGAGCTCTCTGTGCCTCCAGAGATGTTCAGCAACACACTATACATACTTACATATTTGCACTTAGTTATCTGTACGTGCACTGCATAAAAAAAGGTGTTGAGTTTTTTCCTCTGAACGCGCTAGCAGTTAAAGAGATCGTTCACCCAAAAATGAAAATTCTCAATTTTTTTTTACTTATTCTTCAATTGTTCCAGACATGTTTGAATTTCTTTCTTCTGTTAAACACAAAGGAAGATAGACTGAAAAATGTTGGAAGAGAAGAGCCATTGACTTCCATAGCATTTTTGTTCCTACTATCCCGGACGAGCCCCCACTTTTTTTTTATTATTTAAAATTATTATTATTATTATTTGCTCTTTGAGAGATATTTTTAATTTATTTCAGGAACATACAAACAAGAACAACAACAACACCAAAAATAAACAAAATAAATAAAATACAGTAAAGTGTCTCAAAATCCAGGGATTTTACAGATTATCAGGGGAATAAAAAATGTGTTAAAATACTTTCAGTTTTTTTTTTTTTTTACCATTTACGAGCCCCAATTTATGCTTTTATTTTGATTATTCATTCATTCATTCATTTTCTTTTCGGCTTAGTCCCTTTATTAATCTGAGGTCGCCACAGCGGAATGAACTGCCAACTTATCCAGCACATGTTTTACGCAGCGGATGGCCTCCCAGCCACAACCCATCACTGGGAAACACCCACACACTTCCATTCACACACATACACACTATGGACAATTTAGCTTTCCCAATTCACCTATAGCGCATGTCTTTGGACTTGTGGGTGAAACCAGAGCACCCAGAGGAAACCCACGCCAACACGGGGAGAACATGCAAACTCCACACAGAAATGCCAACTGACCCAGCCGAGGCTCGAACCAACGACCTTCTTTCTGTGAGGCGACAGCACTGCGCCACCTATACTTATTTAATTAATTATTTATTTATTTCGTTTTCGTCTTTGAGATATATATTTTTATTTATTTCAGGAACATACAAACAGGAATGCCAACAACACCAAAAATAAAATAAATAAATAAATAAATAAAACAAAAAAATAAAGAAAAAAGCGGGTCAAAATCCAGGAATTTTACTAATTATCAGGGGAATTAAAAAAATGTGTTAAAATACTTAATACATATTTCAGATTTTTTGCTTTTCAACAATTTACGATCCCCCAATTTATGTTACAGAACATAAATGACATGTGAAATCAAGTCCCAGGAATACATTTATTATAACAACAAAAACACGTCATAAATAAAGAACAACAAATAAACAAGCAAGACTACATTTCTCCGAAAAATACCCAACAAAAATGTATGACTATATCAATTAAACCCAATATAAATAGAAAACACAAATAACTATGAACAATTAAACCAGATAAGGCAAAAGTGGCTGCATTCTTCAGAACATCTTCCTTTCTGTTCAACAGAATGAAAATCAGAACCACTTGAGTCACCAAATAGTGTGAAAATGTTTATTTTTGGGTGAACTATCCCTTTTGGTCATTGTGGCAAGCCAGAAAAGTTGAGTCTTTGAGATGGAGTAATGCCTTCATCAGACAGCCGAGCTATTTTTAGCAATATTATCAAATCATTTGACATGCTCTGTTGACAGTTTAGGCTCACCTGTTAACCTTCTATATATATTTTATTAAGGAAGATCAAACATGCCTTGGACTCTCTCTCACATCCTATTTCATTCCCCCTCTCTTGTTATCGATCATTTCACCAAGGGCACCATGCCTAATTTATGACTTCACACTCTTGTGGGAAGGACAGGAAGAATTGGGTTTCACCTTGCTCAGTCCCAACCATTCATATCCATTCGTTTCTGTGGACGTGCACATTTGTTGCATTTAGTGCCATTTATTTGTTTACATCTTGCGTTAATTGGAGTGCATCCAAAATCTTATTCTAAGTTTGACTGTTAGAAAATTAAGTACTGTATACTATGAATATGAGTATTATTTTTATTTGGATGTACTTAGTCTGCCATGTTGTCGTTATCATACAGTTGAAGTCAAAGGGCTCAATTTTAACGATCTAGGCGCAAAGTCTAAAGCGCATGGCACAAAAGCATTAAGGACGTGTCCGAGGCCACTTTTGCTATTATTAGGACCAAAAAATACACTCTGGCCCTGGCGCATGGTCTAACAGGGTTGTGCTCATTCTCTTAATGAGTTCTGGGTGTGTTTTGAGAATAAACCAATCAGAGTCTCATCTCCTATTCCCTTTAAGAGTCAGTTGGGTCGCGCAATGGCACATTTGCTATTTACATGGCGGACTTTGTAAGTGGAAAAACTGAACCCTTCACTAGCGACAAAACAGTTAAACAGGATAAAGAATGAGCCTCCTCCTTTCGGCCTCTTTACTTTACTCCTTTACTTTCGTGGAGTAAGGAAACAGTGGAAACTCACTCCGCTGAAGACATCCATTAGCCTACATATTTCATTTCGTTTGTTAAGCGCAAAGATTTGTTTCAAAACTATTTCTAAATTCAGTTCTAGTTTCCAGCAAACTAATAAATATCCGAGTTAACGAGTTATATCCAAACACACGTCCTATTCTTATGCTCCATATAGTGACGCATACGTCTCCAAAACCCAACAGGTGGACAAATCTAAACTTGTTTTTATTAAAACAAATATAAATATACATATAATAAATAATAATAATAATATTATACAAATACAAATTGTCATGAATAAACTGAAAAAACTGTATGAGGTACTACTGACAGTTGCTTTGTTTCACGTCCGTTCATAAATCGTCTCCTGCGGCCTCATGGGATACTAAAGTGTCCTTTAATTGCATACTCCAGAAACTTGGTAGAAGTGGTAGGTCATCCAGATACCTCTGGTCTACTGTTTTTTAAATATTACGAATATAGACGTACTAATCTCCTTGCTACCGTTTTTCATATATTATGTAGTATGCGATTTCAGATGCAACATGAGACAAAAGTGACACTCTATGTGATACACTATGCACTTATAAACGCAACCATGTAGTGTATGAGTTAAGTGTCATCCCAAATGGAATACTTTTCATTCATTCATTCATTTTCTTTCGACTTAGTCCCTGATTATCAGGCTCAGTGGTTAACACTGTCTCCTCACAGCAAGAAGGTTGCTGGTTCGAGTCCCGGCTGGGCCAGTTGGCATTTCTGTGTGGAGTTTGCATGTTCTCCTGTGTTGGCGTGGGTTTCCTCCAGGTGCCTCCAAGGACATGCGCTATAGGTGAATTGGATTAACTAAATTGGCCGTAGTGTATGAGTGTGTGAATGTGAGAGTGTATGGGTGTTTCCCAGTACTGGGTTGTGGCTGGAAGGGCATCCGCTGCGTGAACATATGCTGGAATAGTTGGTGGTTCATTCTGCTGTGGCGACTCCTGATAAATAAGGAATATCAACACCTCAGGTGTTCATTGTTTTTTTAATAATTCAATAGTCATCAATTATTCCTTACGTATGGCCTAACAGTATTAGAATTGAATATTAACATCTCTGTATACAAATTGTATACACCTTTTTATGTTCCTTTTGGGAAGTGTTTTAAATCTCTTACAGGATTTGTAAATAAAATAAACTTTTTCAGTGTAATTTACTTTTAAACAAGAGCATTCTCCTTCCAGAATAACATTTCTATTCCAAAAGATTCCCAAAGAGGAAGTTCAGTGCTTGGAATCACATTTCATCAGTCAAACTTTCAAACTCCAAAGTTATAACAATGTACACTGGAAAAAATGTTTCATTGGACTTATTAAAAAACATGTAGGTAAGTGGTTGCAAACAATTGATATGAGCTGAATTTAAACAAACACATGTAATTGAGTAATGTTCAACATAATTTGCTTGTTTAAATTCAGCCCATATTAATCATTTGCAATCACTTACCTTAAAAACAATTGTAAATCCAATGAATCGTTTGTTTCAGTGTATACTTTTAAGAGAATGAATTATAGAAAATATTAACACTGCAAAAAAAGCATGTCAGTAGCTGCTATGATATGTGTTTTCCACTAGAGGGAACACATTCCTGTCTCTGAGGTAAGACCTGGGAAAGAATGGATTGAAATAAACAGCCTTATTTGATGAGAACTGTGTCTTGTTGAGAAAAACCTAATGGCAGAGAAATGCACATTGATGGTTAGGTTGATCCTTATGGTTGTTGCCAGCAGAATACACCTGTTTGAAGCTCAGAAACAGTCATTTGAGTTAGTTCTTGTTTTTCTCCTCCTCCTCCACATCTCCCTGGCAGGTCCACGCATGCACAGACTTCACTGCCTACTCACGAGGAAGTGTTTCTCTGTGTCTCTTATCCTGTACAGCAATATAAACTCTGCCCCAGGGGAGATCAGCTTGAGCAGCAGGAAATTTGGCCTGATGCTGGAATTAAAGTGGAACGTTACTGGTGTGAAGGATATTATGTATTCAGATTGTAATTCATTAGTAAGGTAAGAATATGTTATAGTATTTTCATTTATATCAATTTATATTTATTAGGAATCAAGCATAAATTAACAGATGCACTGTTTTCTATAAATGTTAGTCAATTATCCCACACTGTTCACAAGATTGCTGGCGACAATGAATTTTAATGTATGTGAATATATTTTGTAACTGTGAGGCTCAGTAATATTCATTCATTCATTCATTTTCTTTTCGGCTTAGTCCCTTTATTAATCTGGGGTCGCCACAGCGGGATGAACCGCCAACTTATCCAGCATATATTTTACGCAGCGGATGCCCTTCCAGCTGCAACCCATCACTGGGAAACATTCATACACACACATACACTACGGACAATTTTAGCTTACCCAATTCACCTATACCGCATGTCTTTGGACTTGTGGGGGAAACCGGAGCACCCGGAGGAAACCCACGCGAACACGGGGAGAACATACAAACTCCACACAGAAACGCCAACTGACCCAGCCGAGGCTCGAACCAACGACCTTCTTGCTGTGAGGCGACAGCGCTACCCACTGCGCCACCGTGTCGCCGCTCAGTAATATATATATTTGAAATTGAAAATCATATACCAAAATATACTCAAAGTGTATTTCAGGGTCAAGGCAATATGTTTGCTTGAAACCTTACAAAAATATGAGGATGCAGATCTATTAGTATCTATTTTAAATTAAAGTTTATTTAGAGGAATTGCATTCTTAAATATTTTGAGTAACTGAAATATATTATGTGCTACTGTATAAAATGTACATATACAGCTATACAAATATAGTTGTGATTTTTGTCTGTTACAGTTTTTAGTTAGGTGTTAATGTAGTTTCTTAAAAATATGTATTTATAAATAATGCTTTTAAATATAATTTTAAAAAATCCCCAATATATAAACCAAATATTGGTTATATTTGTAATATTTATACGTTAATATGTTTTGAAAATATATTTTAGCAAATAGGGAGTGTATGGGTGTTTCCCAGTGATGGGTTGTGGCTAGAAGGGCATCCGCTGCGTAAAACATATGCTGGATAAGTTGGCGGTTCATTCCGCTGTGGCGACCCCAGATTAATAAAGCGACTAAGCCGAAAAGAAAATGAATGAATGAATGAGTTGGCGGTTCATTCCGCTGTGGCGACCCCAGATTAATAAAGGGACTAAGCCGAAAAGAAAATGAATGAATGAATTTTAGCAAATAATTTTGCCCATTTCTTTTGCATATTTTGGGAGATTTTCTTTTATATCTGAAAATATTTTTGTTATTAGTTTGTGTTATTAAATGTTATTGTTATTAGTTGATGATGTCCTTTTTAGCTTAGTTGTCTTAGTAGCAAACTTATTTTTCCCATTTTATCTGTTTCGATTGGCAAGATGGCCTGCATGTGTTGGTTGAACAGGTTTTTGCTATTGTGTGCCAAGCGTTTATCTCATTTTAGCCTACAGCAATTCATTTATATGTGTCAATATTTGTTCATTTAGTTCATAAACAAGGCCTTCCTCTTTGTCATTTCAAAAGTGAGCATATTTACCCCCCAAACTATGATTCCGCACAGCACTTATTTACAAACGCCCACGATTGGCTCTGCTCACAAACCGGCTATCCATGCCAGGAATCTTTCCGAATCCATTTTCCACGTTTTCCCGCGTACTGTGGGTCATTTCTTTGATTGACGTCTCAGGCGTCCAATAGTTGCGCGCAAAGCGTCAACCGTCAACGCGGATCGTCTCGACAACCAATCAGATGCGCGCGGCCGCAAGAAGACTCGTCATCAAAGTAGAATTTGAATGTAGGTTATGATGAAGTCTCTGAAATTCCCCTCCCCTCTATGTTCGCCGGCGAGGTTATGGCTTCTGCTTTGTTTAAATGCAACTCATCCCGGATGATAAAGGACGAGACGCGTGTAGTTTGAGGTTTTTAATTGCGTGAGTCCAAATTGAGAACTACGAAATGCCATTGAAACACTTCAAATAAAACGCTAGCAGATGCGCCTCATCACATCGTGTTGTTAGGTTTTTGGGGGGGGTAAACAAAATAAGATTATAAACTAAACTTATCTGTCTCGTTTTGAAGGAGTTTATGCAACAAACTCGACATTTCCGGTGATGTTTTAGCATGTGTGCGTCTTCTCATCTCATTGATCAGATGCAAGAGTGCAGCAGTGTAAAGGCTGGTTTTGCTTTTTAACTAGTGCTAAGTTTAGTGCGAGATTCACGGAAAGGGGAGGGGCTGCATCTGGCATGCAAACACACCGCTTCCCAAATTCCACCCCATCACCGCTTTAAAAACAGCATTTCTCTAACGTGCCACACTTTTTCAAATGTTGACTACATACTAAACCAAACATGAGGGTGTCGCGTTTGGGGGTGATTTAGGGGTCAGGTACGTTTATACGCCAGTTTGTTAAGTAAAAGATTACATGAACTCACAACAACATCAAATGTAGGAGTTAGTATGTCGTGTCAACACTTTTGTTGAGGTACATGTAAAATTGCGTTGCACAGATGTGTCTGTACTGCGAGAAAAGCGGAGGTAGGAGGTGTGTCTTCTCTGTTGGCCGGCTGGGGGTGTGTCCTTTTACGTTTAGCTTTCCATTGTTCCACTCTATTGCCCTGAAGACACACCCCATGGAGCGCACTGACCAATCAAATGCATGCGCCCGCCTCTAATGCGCCGCCCACAAATCTATATTAAAGGCTCCTTCATCACATGCCGTCGGCATAAGAAAGCTTCTTTACAATAGTGATTGTCGGGGGACACAGGCGGATTATTCTCGCATTTTCCTGCGCTCCAATTCTGTTGATACACAATATTAAGTATGGCAGATACAAAGGTTGACTCCGCAACGGAAATCTCCGCGAAGGTAAGCACACACTCGGATAAATGAACGAAATGATCGTTCACTCTTACATTTGTTGTTCCAGTTCAGATTTCACGCGAACGCTTAGCCTAGTCTATTTTTGGCTGGAGCCGGAAAGAGCCGTTGATCTTTTTCGGGATTAAAAGAAAAGTGTTCGATAACCGCCCCGCGGGAGATCTCAATTGATGAGGAAATTTAAATGGATACATTGTAACGAGCTCCGTAGCGCGTCCGGAATTAGAACACATTCGAACGCAATTTCTCATTGTCCGGAATGTAACAGTCTGCGCGCGCGGGTTCTTTGTTTATACAAGCGTGTCGGTTCCCCTTTGAACGGCGGCGATGAGAGCTGCGGACGACAACCATGATAAATCCTTAAACCTGCCACTCTTTGCATTTCGTGTTCCAGCTCTTAAGCATATTTGTTTCACAAATTACTCACATTTTGTTTGTGGGTAATGGTTTTATGGCTTGGGTAGGCTACGTTTCCGTGCAACGTTTTGAATAGACGTCTATTGCTTAATCCGTTCATTCATTATCGGTTAGTTTGTAGCGAACATGCATTACCGCGGAATTCTGAAGCCGCGTTGATGTGTAGGTAGGTCGCTTCGGGGCTGAAAGTTTACCGGTTTGTCTCGGCTCCTTTGTACCTCAGCTGAAATTAAATATTACACAATAAAAGGACAAATTTACATCACAGTTGAGATGGAAGAAACGTGAACATTTACTAGGCTGGTAATTTATTTTTAACACCCGCTGTTAAAAATAACAGGGTAAACTCCGCGTCCGAGAGCGATTGATTCTGATGCAGCCGATACGCGGAACTTGAATCGACGCTGCGGTCCATCGGATTTCAACCTCGAAATAAGCGAACCCGTTTTAGTTTACGGATAATACGAGTGAAATATTTGTACATGTGATCAATGTTCAGTGTTCTACTTGTATATTCAATATTCTAGCGGTGGTGCCTCGTACTCGAAAGCCCTTTAAACTCACAGCGGCAGTGCAAGCTCCCCCCAAAAACCTGTCTAATATTTCTCAAGAGTTTCTATTTTTCCGTGTGTAACGGCAACGTGGGCTTGTTGGTTTACTAGTTTGAAGCCAGGGACGTCGGTGAATTTAAGGGGGCGGTCCTAGTTGATGTGGTTGATAAACGGCTTAAGGGCTAAAGATTATATAAACGTATTAATGAAAATATTTGCATGGGTAAGACTCATTTAACAGCTCTTTGTGTGCTTAAATTGGAACGAGACCCGTCAGCGCTAATTCAATAAGCACATGATATTCTGACATTATGACAGGTTGTGGTTTTTTTGGCTTGCGCGTAAGATTTCTTGTCAATTCTGCGACTGCGCGAACGAAATCCAGGTTAACGTGACGGCGGCGGTGGCGGGCATGCCGAACTCTGTCGTGTGCGGGATGAAGAGATTGTGAAAGCCATGCCTGCGCTTCTTTGTCCTTCATTAGAGTTCAAAATCCGCTCGCTGACCCATAACCCCAAATCTTTGAATTATCCAGCGTGTTTCTTTGATACTCGCTTCTATTTTCCGTCGCTACAATGCAAGCAATCGCGCCGAAGCGTGGTTGTTTATTAGAATTACCGTACACAATAACCACAGCCGCCGAATCCCCTCCAAAGTGTCAGATTACAAACGAGCTCTTTCGACGAGAGGCGGGAGTGCAGGAGTCGTTGATGGACAGGCAAAATTCTCTGCTGCAGCCAATGAGGCGTCAATGTCAGAGGGGCGTCATTAGAGGTGCACTTTAAATTTGTGCGCATAGGGGGCGTTTTGCTCACGTCAGTCGTAATCTGCATTGACACTGCCTATTGGACGCAGATGGCTCTAATTCTGGCAAAGTTAAGTGTCAAAGTACTTGTTATAAAAATTTTTTTAATTTTTTTTCTTTTATTTAGGACCTGAAGGAGAAGAAGCTCATCGAAGAGAAGGAAAACGGAAAAGATGCTACTAATGGAAAGGTAATGCTTGTTGAATGCGCTTGACCTCTTTACTGCTTAAGTGTTTAATCAAGTATTCACTGAGCATTTGGTGAATCTGTAAACAGGAGAACGAAGAGAACGGAGAGCCAGAAATTGATGATGAAGATGATGATGAGGTAGATGAAGATGACGAAGAAGGAGAAGGTAGGTGCAACATTTGTCTGACGTTACAATAATTAATCTGCAACATTTGAATCAATTGCTAATTGTGGCGTATTCCAGGTGATGAGGACGAGGACGAGGATGATGATGAAGACCTAGGTGGAGGAACAAAGCGGGGTGCTGATGATGATGATGATGATGAGGATGAAGATGATGAGGTACCGTCATCAATTTTGGCGTTACCATGGTTAAAAAAAAAGTTAAATGATTTGACTAAAATCATGTTTTCTTTCAGGATGACGTCGACCCCAAGAAGCAGAAGGTTAATTAAAGGATTGTTTCATATTGCTGAGCAGGTGTAGATGCCTCTGCTTCAACCCAACTGTTGGAGCCAGTGGCAATATGGACTCAAATACATAAAACATGGTCATTTTCAAGTTTGTCACCCATACCAACCAAACTGACCCCCAATTCAAAATTTTCTAGAGGACCGGCCACAACTTCGATTTCCAGCATTCACAATGAAATACGCAAGACAAGGATTTGTTTGTATTTTTATTTACATTTTATATTTTTGTACATATTGTGAAGAGATCAGCCACTTTATCATGATCTCCTGTGACCAAAACGGTGCTTCTTTAAGAAATTTTACTTGTTTGACCATGTCTCGATATTTCAACATAAAGACAACATATATTAAATGAAAAAAAATCAACAGCCATCGAACTCAGAGCATTCCAGTAAATTTTATGTATGAACTTTAGTTGTACCATAACTAGTTGTACCATAAACTAGTTTTTTGTATGGGAGGGCTAGGCCAAAGAAAAGGAGTTTTGGTTTCTTTCGATTTCGTTTTTGTCTACCTTATTTGTTTTACCTTGGCCTGTTTGTTGTATGTGTGGAGTTTGTTGTTCAACAATAAACTTAACTTTTATTTTGTGAGTTATAACCGTTCTTTGTTTCAAAATCAAATACATTTTGCCATTGATTGTGTTAGATCAAATCAAGCTTGGGAAACGCTAGTTTTACTGTATTCACTGACTGTTAATATCTGCTACACTTCATTCGTGAGCCACTACATTTAACAAGTAAAGAGACTAAACAGATTTTCTGTTAAATAAAAACTCCTTCAGGTTTGATCAAACGAAAGGTAAGTGACAAGCTTCCGTTTAGGGTGAACTATCCCTTTAAGTTTTATAGTTGCACATCATCAATATTTTAAATGATGTAATGCATTTCATTTTCAGCCCTTTTGAAAAGCAAAAATCAAGCATCATTGAAATTCCTCTAGTCCTCGACCATATCAAAGCAATTTTTTAAAATAATATCAGTCCTATTCTATGTACGTCATTCAACCGATTCCACATGCAGGTTTAGTTTTCCACAGAAAAGACAACTGTAGTGCAATCCTGCCAGAAGATCTGCATCCTTACTGCCTGAGATTTCCCCAACAGACTTATAAGCGTAGGTCATTTGGCTCGGCAGATGTGTGTGTTTGGCTAAAACACTGGCTGATGTCATGTCTAAGTAGGCGTCTATTTCAGGCTTCTCAGGGTCAGGTTTGAGGAGGCTGAATGCTTGTGGTTTAGTGCAAGAGAATGAGTGCGCATGTTTAAGACTTAATCAAATCAGCTACATTAGGAGACTTTAACATGTACTTATACAGTAGTCACAAAATTTGCAAACCATCACAGAATGTCTAATAGTTATAATGTAAATATATTGGTTTTAATGGAAACAGTGTGTTCCCATTGGCTCTCTAATGTGTTGCTGCTATATGAGCCAAACACATATAATCCATTGAACTGTCTTGGTTTTAAAGATTAAATTTGATGGTTTGTTATGTTTTAATGGTATTTGTTTGAATATAATAGAAGCCATTGTAGAATTAGTAATAGTTATGATGCAAATTATATTGGTTTTAATGGAAACAATATGTTCCTATTGGGTCTCTAATGTATCGCCTACTGGAATATATATCAAAACACACTAGAAACCATTGAATTGTCCTGGCTTTAATGGTTCAAATTTGATGGTTTTAATGGTATTTGTTTGGATATAATAGAACCCATCATAGAAATAGTAATGCTTATAATACAAATTATATTGGTTTTAATGGAAACAATATGTTCCTATTGGGTCTCTAATGTATCGCCTACTGGAATATATATCAAAACACAACGGAGACCATTTAACTGGTTTTTATGGTTAAAAGTTGATAGTTTGTAGTGGTATTTGTAGTAGGTCTGTGATAGTGTCTTAATTTTCAGCAGGGATTACATCAAATACCGAATTCAACTCAAAAACTGTACAAACTCTGTACAAAATACTAAATATTCAGTGTTGTGGGCTACATGCTGCTGAATCTCATAATTCGCCTTACATTTTGTCATACTGTTTCATCCCTTCCCTTTCTCTCACTCTTACATTTGCCAGTTTTTGAATAAAATAGAACCCATTATAGAATTAGTAATGCACTGTAAAAAGTTCTTCAAGGGAGTTGTCTATAGGAATTTATTAAA
>CAIGQV010016226.1:4854426-4880554 GCA_903798115.1 Danio jaintianensis | reverse complement strand
TTTACCTCAATTATTAAAAGGCTATGTCTGTAAGTTCAAATATGTTGATTCTTTTCCAACATTTATGACTATTATACAGGCTACTTACCAGAGGGACGAATGTAGGCTAATAAAACAACCATATTCGGTGGATATTCCGTTTAAAATGTCTTCAAAATCGAATATGTTTTACTGAGAGATGAAAAGCTAAAACTGGTATTTAAAAACGGACTCATTGGTAAACACAGTCCACACGTCATGCTAATAATGTGACATTGAAAGCTAACTGTTTGGTCTATTTGTATTTAACGACTTCTTCATTAACATTATACTAGCGTTACGATGCACAGACTTGCACACTCCATGAGTTCTCGATGGATATGGCAAAGTGAAAAGCATTCCTTACAAATAAATGGTCAACTGTTTGACTGGGTAAATTTCACCGTCCTCTACTGTCGCCTACTGGCAACAAGCGGCATTGCACATCAGCTACGTCAAGGAAAATTACCTTAAAAAGACTACAAGAGATGAGGTCTGCTCATACACAGCACGTTCCTGCGTTTTAAATAGCTCGATTATCACGAAATTATTTGTATTCATTTTAACCTTTAGTCTATAAAACCTACTAGGCCGCCTATTTGTTTTCATGGTAGCCTACTAGTAATAGGCCTATTAAAGGGATAGTTCACACCAAAATGAAAATTCTGTCATCACTTACTCATCCTCCTCGTGTTCCAAGTCTATTTGAGTTTCTGTTGAACCCAAAAGAAGATATTCTGAAGAATGTTGACTTTGACATCCACATTTGTTCCTGCGGTGGATGTCAATGGCTGCTTTTCACCAACATTTTTCAGAATATCGGGTTTTGGGTTCAACAGAAGAAAGAAATTCATGAAAGTTTAGAACCACTTGAGAGTAAACGAAGAGGAATTTTAATTATTGGGTCAACTATAAGTGCTATATGAGTGCTATATCAGCTGTTGCTTGTTTTATATTAGTATTTTTGGTTACTAACACATATGCATTATAAACTAGTATTAGATAGTACTTATACATTAAAATAGTTGCTGTTTAATAAGCTCTAGCACTTATTTATTAGATATTAACACTTTTCTTCAGGTCTTTTATTCACTGTGATGTCAACAATTCTGTTCTGACTAGTATATCTTGCAGGGTCTAATGTTCTTTTAGATATTACCTATTAAGCATTCATTCATTCATCTTCTTTTCGGCTTTATTAATCTGGGGTCGCCACAGCAGAATGAACCGCCAACTTATCCAGCATATGTTTTACACAGCGGATGCACTTCCAGCCGCAACCCATAACTGGGAAACACCCATACACACTCATTCACACACATACACTGCGGACAATTTAGCCTACCCAATTCACCTATAGCGCATGTCTTTGGACTTGTGGGGGAAACCGGAGCACCCGGAGGAAACCCACGCAAACACGGGGAGAATATGCAAACTTAATTATTACATGTCATTACTGAAATAAGTAGCTACTGCATATGATATCTAATAGCCAAATAAGTACTAATAAACATACAGTATCCAATAAACACTAGCAGCTAATAAGCAACTCTAAAAATAAGATAGTTATTAAATTAAAAACATAACTATCATAAAATTCATAAACAGCTTGAAACACAGACATAAAAAATGTAACTGAACACAGCAGATAGTGAATGTGTCTGATCATGCTGATTAAACCACACACTTTAAAGAAAGCTCTACATTTTAATGAGATTTAAAGGAATAGGTCACCCAAAAATGTTAATTCTGTCATCATTTACTCACTCTTTACATGTTTCAGTTATACCTTTATGAATTTCCTTCTTCTGTTAAACACAAAAGAAGATTTGTTTTTAAATGTGGGAAACCTGTAATTATTGACTTCCATAGTATTTGTTTTTCCTACTATGGAAGTCAACCTTCCTTAAAATATCTTTTGTGTTCAACAGATAAAGTTTTGTAACCACTTTGAGGGCGAATAAATATTGTTAGGTCATCATATCATCCCATAAGATATGTTGAGGAAAGCTGAAAACCTGTAACCACTGACTTCCATAGTAGGAAATATAACTACTATGGAAGTCAATGGTTACAGGTTTCCTTATGATATCTTCTGTGTTCAACAGATAATGTTTTGTAACCACTTTGAGGTTGAGTAAATATTGAGTAAATTTTAGTACATTTTTGTACAGTAGTGTACAGTAATGTTGATGTTGTTTAGTGAATAGTTTTAACACTGTTAACTATTTTTGTAAATTACACAGTATTTAACTGTAATATGAACTGTGGGACAGTTATGCAGTATGTCACTGTATTTTAAAGTTGCATTGTGAAATTTACTGTATATTTTGCACTAAAGATATACATACAATTCTGTAAATACATATACAGCAAGATAAATGGTGCTGTAAATGTAAATACGGTATTTTTTGCTGTAATTGATTTACAGTAAGTTACTGTAGATTCTACAGGAAATTGTTAACAGTCTACTGCACACCACAGGAATCTATTATATAGCTACTACGTCTATGGAAAAAACAATGCTTTTTTTAATGCTTTTTACTCAAAAAATGTTTTGTTAGTTCATCATATCAGGGCTGCACGGTGGCGCAGTGGGTAGCACGTTCGCCTCACAGCAAGAAGGTCGCTGGTTCGAGCCTCGGCTGGGTCAGTTGGCGTTTCTGTGTGGAGTTTGCATGTTCTCCCCGTGTTCGCGTGGGTTTCCTCCGGGTGCTCCGTTTTCCCCCACAAGTCCAAAGACATGCGGTATAGTTGAGTTGGGTAAGCTAAATTGTCCGTAGTGTATGTGTGTGAATGAGTGTGTATGGATGTTTCCCAGTGATGGGTTGCAGCTGGAAGGGCATCCGCTGCGTAAAACATATGCTGGATAAGTTGGCGGTTCATTAATAAAGATTAATAAAGGGACTAAGCCGAAAAGAAAATGAATGAATGAGTTCATCATATCATCCCATAAGATATGTTGAGGAAAGCTGAAAGCCTGTAACCACTGACTTTCATAGTAGTAGTATTTCCTATGGAAGGCAATGGTTACAGGTTTCCAGTTTTCCTCATGATATCTTCTGTGTTCAACAGATAAAGTTTTGTAACCACTTTGAGGGTGAGTAAATATTGAGTAATTTTTCATTTTAGGTTGAATAGTAGTGTATACAGTTATGTTGCTGCTGTTTAGTTAATAGTTCTAAGTATCGACACCATAGCAATTTATTATATAGCTACTAGGCCTATGGAAAAACAAATCTAGATCCAATTTTTATGCTTTTTACTTAAAGAAAAATTAAAAAGTTGAAACTTTTTTGTTAGTTCATAATATCGTCCCATAAGATAAGTTGAGGAAAGCTGAAAACCTGTAACCAGTGACTTCCATAGTAGTTGTATTTCCTACTATGGAAATCAATGGTTACAGGTTTTCCTTTTTCTTCAAACTATCTTCTTTGGTGTTCAACAGGAGGAAGAAACTCATAAAGGTTTGAAACAAATAAATGGCGATTAAATGGTTCTATACCTTTAATAGTTGATATCTGTGACAGATTGCCATAGAAGTCAATGGCAAAAAAAACCCCAAATCACCACTGAATGAGTCACTACTAAAATAAGTAGTATATAAAGACCAAGTATCTAATAATAAAGGCAACATCTAATTAATAAGTACTGGTAATTTAAAATAAACCTGCAATGATCTTTTGTTAGTTCATCCCATCTTCAAACCTTCATCCAACGATTGTTAGTCAAACTTTACATTCTAGCCACACAGTAAGTTCCAAAGTCTTTGTCTCCAAACTCTATACAAATGCAGGTGGTCAGTTGCTTTTTAAAAACAGACACATGACCAGCTGTACCCGTTAATGCATTCAATTGGGGATTGGGGGAGGATGGAGAAATCCCTCCCCATCCCACCACTACTACTACTATCATTACTTTCCTCCCCCACCACCTCCATCGCCTCCACCCCATCACACATGCACATCAGCACGTCTTTTGTTACCGACCTTTTCTGCTGAAGGAAAGCAGCCTTTGCTTAGTAACGTATAGTCAAGGGGCATCTTGTGTTGGAAACGCCAATTGCTGGTAAAAGCAAACGGCAAGGGACGACGTTAATTGTCCCTGAAGGCAAAACTGTCGCGCTTGTCCAGTCCGGAGAGAATAATCATAATGAGTGTCATTGTGAAACACGATAGCTTTGAGATAAAGGTGAGATGTAAGCTGTCTCTGTGTGTTAGCGACGCGTTCAGATGAAATAATGAGGATTCGTGAACATATCAACCCTTTCTTTTCATTCACCATTCGAACAACCGTCATCCTTCTTTATGTATATTTCCCCCTTGAAAGTATGAATGCTGTTTTGATTAGAATTTTGCATATATACATAAATGTATGGCGAATTTCAGTCATTTTGGCGGTCAGAGATCCTCTTTTTGGATTTAGTGTATTGTGGAGTCATATCCTTCTCTGTCCACTAGGTGGCGCACTTGCACAGGCCTCACAGCGTCATTTTACGTTGAGCGTTTGTTATGGAAAGCCGTTTAGATTAGATTAGATTTCAACTTTATTGTCATTACACATGTACGAGTACAAGGCAACGGAATGCAGTTTAGGTCTAAACATGAGTGAAATAGCAGCAAGTGCAGGATATAGGCATAAGTTATAAGTGCACTTATTGAAAATTATGGCTATTATTTAAAGATGGATGTACTATGAACATAAGGTAGCCTACAGGTTGTATTAACTATGTCAAAATTCATGGCAAAATATTTTAATATTTAATCTACATAACATACCATCCGGGGTGGCGCAGTGGGTAGCGCTGTCGCCTCACAGCAAGAAGGTCGCTGGTTCGAGCCTCGGCTGGGTCAGTTGTCATTTCTGTGTGGAGTTTGCATGTTCTCCCCATGCTTCCTCCGGGTGCTCCGGTTTCCCCCACAAGTCCAAAGACAAGCGCTATAGGTGAATTGACTAAGCTAAATTGGCCATAGTGTGTGTGTGTGTGTGTGTGTGTGTGTGTGTGTGTGTGTGTGTGTGTGTGTGTGTGAATGAGTGTATGGGTGTTTCCCAGTGATGGGTTGCAGCTGGAAGGGCATCCGCTGCGTAAAAACATATGCTGGATAAGTTGGCGGTTCATTCCGCTGTGGTGACCCCAGATTAATAAAGGGAAAATGAACGAATGTACCTATTTCAGTAGTGACTAAAAATTTGACATTTTTGCCATTGAATTCTATGGAAATCTGTCATACTATAACGTAATGAGGAAATATTATGCAATAAATGCAAACTATTATCTATTTAATAGGTGTATAATACCGGTGTAGAATAGGTGTATATAATGAATACACTACTAATAATTAGAAATAAAGTGTACTAGACAAAACACAAGAGAAGACGTTTTGAAGAATGTTGAAAACCTGTAACCATTGACTTCCATAGTAGTTGTATTTCCTACTATGGAAGTCAATGGTTACAGGTTTTCATTTCTTTCAAAATATCTTCTTTTGTGTTCAACAGGGAAAAAAAACCTCATAAAGGTTTAAAACCAATAAAGGCGACTAAATGATGACAAAATTTTAATTTTGGGGTGAACTTACCCTTTGATAGTTGATATCTCAGTGATATATTGCCATAGAAGTCAATGGCAAAAGTCGCTACTTAAATAAGTACTAGTATGTGAAGAATAAGTATACAATAATTAGTGCTAATAATTATATAATAATTATATATTATAATAATTAAGTACTAGTACCTTAAAATAAGAACTGCAATGACCTTTTAAAAATGTAGTCTAGTACCTAAAGATTATAAGCACTAGTAGATAATGAATAAGTATTGGTAAATTACACTCTAAACTAGTATTTGTAGTATTTATACTCTAAACTAGTAAACTAGTATAGTATTTGGTAATAGTATACTCTAAATCTACTTAGTATCTACTAGTATGAAAATAGATATTATGATTTATGGATTATATGTAAAAAAAAATTATGTAGTCAAACCTTACAGTTACATAGGGCCAAATAAAATATGTTTAAGTATGCTTTAAAATGTGCTTTATGCTATAAATGTTGTGCCATGATTTCACCCTTTAGTATTCATTACATCTTATTGTTTATATTCAATTCAATTCAATTCATCTTTATTTCTATAGCGCTTTTACAATGTAGATTGTGTCAAAGCAGCTTCACATAGAAGATTATAGTGAATTGGAATGGTGTCCGTTCAGTTTTTAGAGTTTAAGGTCAGTTCAGTTCAGTGTGGTTTAATTTTCACTGCTGAGAGTCCAAACACTGAAGAGCAAATCCATCGATGCGCAGCTCTACAGGTCCCGAACCATGCAAGCCAGTGGCGACAGCGGCGAGGAACAAACTTCACCAATTTGCGAAAGTGAAGGAAAAAAAATAAAAATAAAAAAATAAAATATAAAACCTCTAGAGAAACCAGGCTCAGTTGGGCACGACCATTTCTCCTATGGCCAAACGTCTTGTGCAGAGCTGCAGTCTAGGCGCCGGAAGCTGGTGAACGCTTTCACTGGGGTCTCACAGGAATCAGTCCTTTTCTCTCCACTCCTCCATGACCACCACAGCAGCTCCTCAGGATACGGCCTGGTCTGGGATTATGGAAACCTTGGGGTCATCTCTTCACAGGTCTTGGATTGCATTAGTGGCACTGCATAGTCTCTGGGGGCCTCGGGATGAGTATCCCCAGGTGGAAATAGAGAATAAAGAGAATAATTAGCGTAGCTGCTGTTCATAGTGTATATAAACGAGATGCAAAAACCTGCGTGGAGCAGATTCATGCATCATACCGTTATGCAATGCATTGAGTGTATGCTTTACTAAAAAGATAGGTCTTTAATCTAGTTTTGAACAGAGAAAGTGTGTCTGAGCCTCGAACATTATCAGGAAGGCTATTCCAGAGTTTAGGAGCCATAAATGAGAAGGCTCGACCACCTTTACTCGACTTTGCTATTCTAGGTACTACCAGCAGCCCTGAGTTTTGAGATCTTAAAGAGCGGGTTGGATTGTAGCGAGACAGAAGGTCGGTTAGATAAACAGGTGCTAGATTATTTAAAGCTTTATAGGTAAGAAGCAATATTTTATAATCAATACGGAACTTAACAGGCAGCCAGTGTAAGGAGGATAAAATTGGGGTGATATGATCATATTTTCTAGACCTGGTAAGAACTCTGGCAGCTGCATTTTGTACTAGCTGAAGTTTATTAATAGAGGATGCTGGGCAACCAGCGAACAGAGCATTACAGTAATCCAGCCTAGAAGTCATGAAAGCATGAACTAGCTTTTCTGCATCTGAGATGGATAGCATACTTCGTAACTTTGCGATATTTCTCAGATGAAAGAAGGCAGTTTTTGTGACATGGGAGATATGATTTTCAAAGGTTAAATTGCTGTCTAGTATAACACCCAGATCTTTTACAGTAGAGCTTAAGCTAACTTTGTGTCCCTCTAATTGCAGGTCGAGTTGTGAGATCTGCTGTGTACAGGATTTATGTTTAGGAGCAAATGCATTTATATTTATGCTCTTAGCAGATGCTTTTCATTCAGTCTGAAAGAGTAGCAAATAACCTAGTAGCAAAGAATTCTGGCCCAGATTTAGCATAAAGCTGGCACATCAGGCATTCGTCCGGCACTGGCATACAGCATGTGGGCCAAACATGGCCCGGGTTTGGCAGAGGTGGCACCGTCTTTAAGGCGACATGTAAGACTTGGGCCAGATCAAATGTAGTATTTGGCCCAGGTGTTAAACATTTATATGTGGGCCAATTAAGTTTGGCCTATCTTGACCCACTTTTAAAATACATTTAAATAATTTTTGAGTAAAGAAAAAATTCTACCAATCGGGTCGCTTCGAGAAAAAAGTGCGGTTTATCAAATTCACTGCAGTCTCGACACACCAGCATATCTGGCCCAGTTCAGGCCCAGTTATGGGTTATTAACTTAGCTGAGACTTGGCCCAGATATGGCCCTTGTATGGAAGCCAGACTTGGTCCAATCATGTACCGTAATTCACTGCGGCATGTGGGCCAAGCAAAAGCTGAATGTGTGGGCCAGATCTGGGCCAGAGAAATTTAGCTTTGTGGGAAGGAACAGAAACCGACAAATTTATCAATCATCTAACAATATTCTAATTATACATTATACACCCCACACTGGTGATTGTGCCCTGGAATCACCCTACTTTACCGTGTTCATAGCCGTATGTTCCTGCATGGAGCTCTCCGTGCGGATCACAGTAGATGACGTCTTCTCCTCCCACCTCTGAACCACAGGCAATGACTCTTGCTTTCTAATATTAG
This sequence comes from Danio jaintianensis, assembly GCA_903798115.1. Lineage (NCBI taxonomy): Eukaryota > Metazoa > Chordata > Actinopteri > Cypriniformes > Danionidae > Danio > Danio jaintianensis. Next base: position 4,872,234 of record CAIGQV010016226.1, on the reverse strand, counting down.
ATTCTGGTAGGATTCCAGGTGCTGTGTGTGTGTGTGTGTGATCCCATGTCTCTCGAGTGTGTGTCGTCTGTGCGTGTGACACCCGCACTGATCCTATTCCGAGCTTGGCTGTTAATCGGCTTACTATCCTGTGTCTGTCTCCTGCTTTTCCGTCCCAGTTCTTTTGTCATATCCCACTGTCAGATCAAGCTGTATGACCTGCTGCAGGTGGAAGCTAAGATTGGAAAAATTGATCAACATTATATCAAAGTTAGTTTAGTAATCAGATCTCAAGGCTGGCATTTCGTTCAACACTACCGGGACTTTGTGTGTGTGTGTGTGTGTGTGTGTGTGTGTGTGTTTGCGTGTTCCGTGCAGTGTGTGGATTAGTGGTGGCGATTTTTCAGTGACTCGGCAGGTAAAATCAGAACACCAAGCTAGCAAATCATTATATTCACCCATGCTTTTATGTGGAAAATTAGAGAACACTGTACGAAAACTTGATTTTTAAAAATGTAATATAATCTAAATTGTAATCTAAAAGTAATTTTAGTTGTGACTATAGCCAGGGATGGGCAGTATTTATGATACATCTATTTCAAATACGTATTTCATTCATGTATTTCATAGCGTTGATGAAAATGGGTTAATATTTTGTATCAAAATACTTTAGTGTCTTGTATTATTGTAGTTTCAAAATACTGTAAAATACTTTGCAAGACGTCTACAGTTTATGATGACATCATAAAAATGAGGCCTCCGATTGGTGCTTTCTCAGTTATTTGCCTAAGCTTGAGATCAGAATAGAAAATTGATTTATTTTTAAGAAGGTGGTCAATGATTGGAGTTTGGATGGAAATTATGCTTAAAGAAAGTAACAGACAAATGGTGAGGGTATATATTTTATGAGCAAGTCAACAACCATTGAAAATAGCTACTGAGCAATGCTAAGACCAGAACTATATAATGGCTATAGTGTACAATTCAGCATCTTTGCTTAAGAGATGAGCAGTAGTGGAAAGAGTACTGAAAAATCATACTTAAGTAAAAGTACCATTACTTGCCTAAAAATGTAGTGCAAGTAGAGTAAAAGTATCTGTTGTAAATATTACTCAAAGTATGAGTAAAAAGTAGCCCTTTCAAAAGTACTCGAGTAGTGAGTAGTGAGTATTATGCTGTAAAAAGCTGATGTATTTACATGTAATTTGTGGATCTGTGTAAACGTAACACTCTGTAGTGCATTTAGTTATTGCCCAGCAGGCACACGTCATAAGATGTTAATATTAGGTTAGATTTAGGTCGTGAGTCAGGTGACCAAAATTCAATGTCTAGCCAGTGTCTCTATTTTGACGTCCAATAACGACGTCAAATGACGCTGATATTTGGTTGATTTTAGGTTGTGTTGGAAAGTGACCAAAATCCAATGTCGAGCCAACATCTTAAACCAATGTCATATTGACGTCAAAAACTGACATTTACTCGTCAGGTATGGCAACCAAAATCCAACGTCTGATAGACATCATAGTGGTAACGTCCACACAACGTCAAGCTGTAACATCATTAGACGTTGATATTTAGTTGACACTGACATTGACATTGAGTTCTGACATCAAAACGGTTTTCATTTCCAAACAAAATGCAACATCCCCACAACGTTGAGGTACAACGTCAATCTAACGTCATGTTGACGTCTTGTGCCTGCTGGGTGTTTAAGGCCAATTCGGTCATCATACAGTAAACATCCGTCATCTTCCCATCAGTGACATGCATCTAAACAGTCTCTGGGTCAGTACGTGTAAAGATTTTGGACATCTTCTTGAACACTTTTAATGATTCCAAACAGTTTGCTGCAATTATAAAGCGCCCATGTCTTGAGGTTGTTCATTATGATGTGATTTACCTTCTATGTGCGATTTGATTGGACAGGAATCACAGGACTGATTTTTCTAAAGTAGTGACTGCATGTTGAAGGAAAGTAGTGGAGTAAAAGTACTGATACTGCACTAAAAATGTACTCAAGTGAGAGTAAAAGTACACATTTTTAAAACTACTTAGTAAATTAACTACTCAATTACAGTAGTTTGAGTATTTGTAATTTGTTACTTTACACCACTGGAAATGAGATGGAATAAAATATCAGTCCTAAAGAACAGGATAAGGAGCCTTCAAAACATCATCAAGTCCCAATCTCAGTGTTGCAGGTGGAAATGCAGAGGAACTTTAGAAATATAAAACACCTAAATATGGTGTACTGGTGTTTTTAAGAGAGTAAACTGAAACTCTTCCAGTTAAAGAAGAACTGAAAACTCTTGGGAGAATGAGTATACTGTACAAATAATGGATGTATTGCTGATGTAGACGGCAAGAAAATAAGACAAACAATATTAAAATAAGTCCTACACTGATGATACCCATAATACTTCATTGGCTGTTTCAAATGCCAGTAGCTGATCTGTAGGAGGACTGTATAGTTAATGAAGACGAAAAATGTACGCCTAAAGATCTTAAAATGGCACAATCAACGAAACACAAATATTTAGTCATCAAACATTGGTTACTTCACCAAGTCAGTTTAATGGTGAAGGGATTGATCCGATAGGCCTATTGATGGAAGATCTGCAAAGAAATTTCACGCTCCATTTTAAAAGCGTTTCGTAGTATTTTTAAAATACAAAAATACAGTATTTTATTTTGATACATTTGTAGCTGCTGTATTTTGTAGTTTATTTTGAAACACCTAAAGTTGATGTATTTGGTATTTTATTTTAAAATACATTTCAATGTATTTTTTGCCCATCCCTGACTATAGCACTAAAAAGTCTGAATACAGCAGTCTCAACCCTTGTGTATTGTTCAAATTGGCTACCCTTTCGATATGTTTGTGGCTGTTTTTGCCCCATTGACTTCCATTATAATTAATTTTTTTGAATGCAAAGCCATGACAGCATATAATCATGCATATAAACAGTAAAATAAACAGTATAAACAGTAAAAATGCTTACCTCTTCCCAACAGGGAAAACCAGCGACAATCTAGACTGCATGATTATATGCTGTCATGGCTTTGCAATCAAAAAATGTGGTTATAATGGAAATCAATGGGGCAAAAACAGCCACAAACATAACGAAAGTGTAGTAAATTTGCCCACAGTGTACTGTTGAGTTTTTGAAAATTGCCAAAATATGTGTCAAAATAAGATTAATCAGCAAAAATCATTCCATTTGCTGAAACACAGAGAAAGTTGTGGCCAAATTAAGCCTCAAATTCACCCCAGAGTGGATGAAAATATCCCCAACAGCACACAAGGGTTAAGTGGACTTGGTTTGAATGACCTCAGCAAATCTATGGCCACAGCACATCACTAGTCTCTCACAGGACACCCCTAGTCTCTAGTGCTAGTAGTAATGCTCTGCTGTGGTCTCTTCTTGGTCTTGATCTTGGTCTCTTCTTCAGTCGCTTACACAGTTTACTAACTGTAGTGTTTCTTATTCAGAACTTTGTACTGCCAAGTATTTTCCAGATATTTCAGTCAGGTTTACATCAGGGCTCTGGGCTGCCATTTCATTATTTCAATCTTTTCTGCTTCAAGGAACTGCTTTACCTGTTTTGCTGTGTGACGGGGTTCATTTGTCCTGCATGAAAAATACATCTGATTGGGTGATGAACACAGGGTATGGAACACATCCTGAAGGAGTTTCTGATAAACGTTTGCATTCGCTCTGTCATGAATCTGTAAAAGACTTGACTTTGGCTTCAGTCTTTCCTCAGTTTGATAAAGAACATCATGTTTCCCATCAGACACAACTGCTAAAACAAATTCTAAATACAGACCCAACACTAATGTGAACTTTGGATCACTTCTCTGTTTGGTCACTGCAGGGCTTTCAGACCAAAACATTGAGACACTGTATGTGGAGGTGCAGATCTTTACACTGTTCAGAGCTGTACTGGTGATCAGTTCCAGCTGCAGTGTTGATTGATTGACCACTGAGATTCTTCATATTATCCTGTCCTCTTGTGAATATGTATTTTGGTGTATTTTTTATTTTTTTGGTGGACTTGAATGACTTAGTGACATTGTAAAGATTCAGTATTCTTTAAATCACATGACAAGCTTTGTTTGCTGTGGCTAAAAGGGTCTCTCATCTGAACATCCTGCTGTCAGAGCATTTCAGTCATTTTAGAACGGCTCACCCTCATATAAAGGCAGAGGCTTGTCAGATAATTAAGTAATTTACATTAGATACCAACACCAATAACTGGGAGGAATCTGAAAGTGTGCTCTAAGTGTGTGTGTGTATGTGTATATATTTATATTAAACAGATATCAATAGATTAGTCTTGCTTTTATTAAAATAAACAATTTCCATTGTCTCTGAATGACTTTGCAGATCTGAATATCACGTCTGAAATTCAAAACAACAGCACTTTTTATGTTTCTGGTTACTATTTGTTGACTGTTGACAAACTTACGATGGTCCAGCAGTGGGCAGTATATAAGATCATTTCACACCTTTACATTTATACAGTACTATTAGGGACTCATTAGCTGTGGCGTATTTTGAAACCGTACACTTAAATAAATGCATTTATAAAATTAATTGTAACCAAAGACGTTTTTGCATATGTTAAAGGGATAGTTTACCGGAAAAAAAGTACAACTTACTCACCACAAGTGGTTCCAATGTGTTTATTTTTTTCTCTTAAACAAAAAAAATAAGAGAAAGAAGAAAGCTGAAAACCTGTAACCCTTGATTTCCATTTTAGGAAATACAAATACTATGGAAGTCAGTGGTTTGCAGCTTTCTTTAAAATATCTACTTTTGTTTTCAACAGAAGAAAGACACTCAAGCAGGTTTGGAACAAGTAAAAGATGAGTAAATAATGACAGAATTTTAGGGTGAACCATCCTTTAAAGGGAGAACCTATAGGTGCTCAAGTCTTCAAGAAACAGCACACTTCTCCTTGACAAGCTTATCAGTGATCATGTTTAGCACAAATGATGCAGTATTACTTGATAATATCTTAACCCTGTATGAGCAACAATGCACTTTCTATTAGAAAACTGTATTTTCTGATGCAGGTGTCATCTGATATTCGGTATGCAGCTGTCAAACGTCCTTTATCTCCTTCAGCTTAATGAAACAGCCTGTGAAATGCGGTAATTCACTTTGAGAAGGGCAGACGGAAATTTCCCTGGTCATTCCCTGAAGCAGTCACACTCCTGCACCACAAGTGAATTATCACCCTTCTGCACCAAAATGGGACTGAAATTAAAGAGTAGGTTTCTAACACTGTTTCCTTTCTGAAAAGAGTAGATCAGATAATGTGATATAATGTGATAAAGGTTCCTTGAAGTGATAGTTCACCCAAAAATGAAAATTCTATCATCATTTGCTCACCTTCTGAGTTTCTTTCTTCTGTTGAACACAAATCAAGATATTCTGAAGAATGTTGGAAAACAGCCATTGACTTCCATAGCCTACTATGGATGTCAATGGCTGATGTTCTCCACCATTCTTCAGAACATCTTGTTTTGTGTTCAACATAAGAAAGAAACTCATAAAAGTTTAGAATCACTTGAGTGTGAGTCATTAGCTATGTTTCCATCCAAAGATGCGAATTAGACTTATGTGCAAAACTAGAATATTGCATAAAACATTGGTGAATGAAGCACTGTTTCCATCCAATGAATCAAAGAGAACCACTTCCTGATAATCTGGTGCCAAATATACACTACACTATATACACTAAATATACATGGTGCAGTGGAAGAATAATTAATATTGTGTATGACTCCCATGAGCTTGGAGGACTGCATCCATACATCTCTGCAATGACTCAAATAACGTATTAAAAAAAAGTCATCTGGAATGGCAAAGAAAGCGTTCTTGCAGGACTTCCAGAGTTCATCAAGATTCTTTGGATTCATCTTCAATGCCTCCTTCTTCATCTTACCCCAGACATGCTCAATAATGTTCATGTCTGGTGACTGGGCTGGCCAATCCTGGAGCACCTTGACCTTCTTTGCTTTCAGGAACTTTGATGTATGGCTGAAGTATGAGAAGGAGCGCTGTCCTGCTGAAGAATTTGCCCTCTCCTGTGGTTTGTAATGTAACGGGCAGCACAAATGTCTTGATACCTCAGGCTGTTGATGTTGCCATCCACTCTGCAGATCTCTCGCACGCCCCCATACTGAATGTAACCCTAAACCATGATTTTTCCTTCACCAGACTTGACTGATTTCTGTGAGAATCTTGGGTCCATGCGGGTTCCAATAGGTCTTCTGCAGTATTTGTGATGATTGGGATGCAGTTCAACGGATGATTCATCTGAAAAATCTACCTTCTGCCACTTTTCCAAATGATCAACTAGAAGTCAAGTTATTATTTGTTGCTCTTACAACTGGGATCGACGACAAGACTTTTGTCAGGTAGTGTATATTAAATAGTGCTGAAAGATTCTTCCCTGAACTGGTAAAGGCCTAACATCTTCGTCACATGCTTGAGGCATTCGACCAATCACAATGACCTGGACAGCTGGCCAATCAGAACACACATTGCTTTTCAGAACAATGAGCTTTGTAAAAAAAAAAACACAGCAAGAGAGACGAGCAACAGTAATGCGGAAAATAATGTGATTTTTTTAATCTTAAACCACATAAACACACAACAAATACACAACATAATGTTCTTTTTAGCAACATCACATGACCCCCTTTAAATAGATTGCAGTCCACTGATGCAAGATTAAAAACAGCAACATAATAATAATAATAATAATAATAATAAAAAAAAAAAATCATAACAGCTGTACAACTGAACTGTAAATGCCCTTGCTTTCACCCTGCTGTGAGATTAACTGTATTCAGGAGGGGTCAGCAGAGGTCAATGCACGGCCCATGGAAACTCAATCAATGTTTCCACACAGGCCAGGCAAGCAATCGATCTTGTGTGCCATGTTATTGTAGTAGTGTGTGGCAAGTCCCAGCCTGCCATGTCATTCCACACAGGCATTTAGACCTGAGAGATGCTGTCAGATTAAACATGACCCTCTGTCAGCGGTGGGCAACACCAGTACTGCAGAGTTCAGCTCCAACCCTCATCAGACACACTGGAAAATATATAATCTTCTCAGGCCCCATTCACAATGTGTTTATGTGGTTTAAGGTTAAAAAATCACATTCTATTCCACATACCATACATTGTTGCTTGTCTCTCCCCTGTATAATCAAACCTTTGGTCACTCGTGCCGATGTGTGTGTGTATATATATATATAATTCAGCAGTGAGTTGGCGGAGGTTTTATGTTTTATGGAAACAATCTGGGTGAGCACCTGCATCCAACAATTACTCCTTTTGGATGTGGTTCTCCTTCTTGGTGGTTTGCTGACATTACATTGGATACTGTGGCTCTTGATACATCACAAAGACTTGCTGTCTTGGGTCAAATTCAGCCATGAAACCTTCAACACTAAATTGGTGTTTCAGTTTCATTGTCTAACCCCTGTGTGCGTGCGTATATATATATATATATATATATATATATATATATATATATATATATGTATATGTGTATATATATTCATTTATTCATTCATTCATTTTCGGCTTAGTCCCTTTATTAATCTGGGGTTGCCACAGCGTAATGAACCGCCATACTAATCCAGCACATGTTCTACGCAGCGGATGCCCTTCCAGCCGCAACCTGGGAAACATCCATACACACTCATTCACACACATACACTACGGTCAATTTAGCTTACCCAATTCATCTTTAGCGCATGTCTTTGGACTTGTGGGGGAAACCGAAGCACCCAGGGGAAACCCACGCGAACACTGGGAGAACATGCAAACTCCACACAGAAATGCCAACTGACCCAGCCGAGGCTCGAACCAGCGACCTTCTTGCTGTGAGGCGATTGTGCTACCCACTGTGCCACCGTGACGCCTTATAGTCTATTTTGGACAAATTGTAGGTTAATATCCTGATCGGATGGGTGAGGGAATAATGATCACTTTCTGATGTTGTAATAATTCATATGTTTTCTCTAAGCATCAAATCAGCCAAATCCACAACATCTTAATCTACAGCCTGACAAGAATCAGTTTAGCAGTGAATGAAAAGGTGCTAAAGTGACAGAAACGCAAGTAAGCATAAACTCATCTATGTCCTGCGAGTCTAAAGACTGGTCAGAACAGCTTATCTGGAGCCTAGCGAGGATTTTTAAACCAGCCGTGACTTCATAAGCAGCTTTGATGCTTAGGTCAAAGGTCGCCGAAGTGAAGACCACCTGAACTCCTGAACTCATATGGCGATTTAAAACACTGTCAGCACATTATTGTCATGTCATTTCTTTGCGTACTCTTGAATGTAACTGAACAATGCACAATACATTGTTGGCCTGGTCATGTGCAATATTGGAGTCAGGAGTTTCTTATAAGCAAATAATTGTTGCAGAACACGACTAGCGAGTTCTGCCGACTTATAGTTTTAAGCCATTTTAATTTGATTTCTGTTATTTATCATTTAATAAATTCAATTAATGCTGATCCTACTGACGCATTTAAAGATACTTGGGAGCGAGATCTAGGAGTTACTATGACAGAGGATCTATGGGATAACATTTTAGCCCACGTGCATTCCTCTTCATTATGTGCTAGGCAGTGCGGTGTAAAATATTATTTAGAGCTCACTTAACCAATGCTCAGTTGGCTAATTTCTTTCCAGAAAGGAGCTCTGCTTGTAATCGTTGCAAACATTCACCTGCTGACCATCTGCATATGTTTTGGACATGCCCACAGCTGGCCACCTTTTGGTCAGGTGTTTTTAATACGTTCAATAAAGCCCTCAAAATCAATATAGAACCGGATCCTTTGCTAGCCCTCTTTGGAGTATCCCTTGGACCTGATTTGACAGTCCGTGACAGCAAGGTTGTTGCCTTTACCACAATTTTAGCCAGACGTGCCATACTTCTAAAGTGGAAACACACTTCCCCCCTACACATGACAAGTGGATACAAGACATTTTTTACTGTATCAGACTTGAAAAGCTGAGATGCTTACTCTCCGGCTCATTAGATTCCCTTTATAAGACTTGGGATTCCTTTCTTGACTACATCAAAGGCCTGCCTGGTGCTGGTAACCTGTAACATTGACCATTTTATTAGAAGGTTTTTTTTTCATATTCATATTCATATTATTATTATTATTTTAATTATTATGTTTTTTCCCATCTGTATCTGTCATGTTCACCAGCGATCAAGGACTTCAGAGATCGCTGGTGAACTACATATCATAACAAACTACAATTCCCATCATTCCGCCACACACACCCGGTTTCCACTTCCACTCATCACACACGCAGCTGCATCCGATCACTTCTCATTGTTTGGACTATTTATACACCCTGCGCCCGTCTTGTCTTGGCTCAGTCGTTTGTTGTTGATTCTTATTATTTTGTCTTGTTTTTGTTGGTATTGATAGTATGTTTTGCTCATGTTAAGTCATAGTTCCCGATCTTAGTTTGTTGTTTTGTTATTTGTTATTTTTGTTCCTGGATGTCCTGTTTTTGCACGAGATCTCATCATTAAACTGCACATGGATCCTATCTCTTGTCCCGTCTGCAATACCTCCCGGTAACGTGACATGTATCCAGTTATTCTCTGATGTCATCTTCTTATGTATTTAATGTACTTAATTTGGTATTTATTTATTTATTGTTATTTTGTTAATTGCGTTAATGAATGAGAGGTTAGGGGATGGGATTAACAATGCACAGTACATTAATGTTTACCTCTCAATATTTAATTTGTATTGTCATACAAAAGACCAATAAAGAAGATTGAAACAAAAACCATTTTAAAGTCATTATTATTAGACCCCTTAAGCAATATATTTTCCGATTGGCTAAAGAACAAACCATTATTATACAATGACTTGCCTAATTACGCTAGTTAAGCCTTTAAATGTCACTTTAAGCTGAATACTAGTATCTTGAAAAAATATGTAGTAAAATATTATGTACTGTCATCATGGCAAAGATAAAATAAATCAGTTATTAGAAATTAGTTATTAAAACTAATATGTTTAGAAATGTGTTGAGAAAAATATTCTTTCCAAACACAAAAATTTACAGAGGGGCTAATAATTCAGGAGGACTTCAATTGTACATAGCATACTACAAATGCTGTTGCATGTTTGTTACAACTGTGTCAAAACAGTATAATGTAAGAGGGATATAATAAGAGGAATAGGATGCTTTCACTTTGAACCATTTTATCTCTTTTATAAATTGCGAGACTTCAAAGGCATGCTTCAGTCGAATGGAGGAGAAATGCGTGTAAGAGAACACAATGAATGGCTCATTTCCACCACAGGAGAAAAAGGAAAAAGAGGCAATTAGTGATTAGCATAACCAAAGGCTAACATCAAACAGCTGGTTCTACTAAAACAGGCGTAATCTGGGTTTGAGGGATTTAGTATTGGTTGTAGTTTAACACCATGGCATCTCATATCTAGCATCTTGAATTACAAAGCTTTTTTAACGAGTAAACATTATATGGGGGCGGCACGGTGGCTCAGTGGTTAGCACTGTCGTCTCACAGCAAGAAGTTCACTGGTTTGAGTCCCGGCTGGACCAGTTGGCATTTCTGTGTGGAGTTTGCATGTTCTCCCCGTGTTGGCGTGGGTTTCCTCCGGGTGCTCCGGTTTCCCCCACAGTCCAAAGACATGCGCTATAGGTGAATTGGGTAAGCAAAATTGGCTGTAGTGTATGAGTGTGTGTGTGCGAATGCGAGAGTGTATGGGTGTTTTCCAGTGCTGGGTTGCGGCTGGAAGGGCATCAGCTATGTAAAACATATGCTGGAATAGTTGGCGGTTCATTCAGCTGTGGCGACCCCAGATAAATAAGGGACAGATGGGAGCATGCAGGTAATCCAGAGAATGGTCAGTATAACAGGCGAATGGTCGAGGCAGGCGGCAAAACAACGTAAACAGTAAAACAAACAAGGGTCCAAAACCACGAAAGGCAAGATGAGTAAAACGCTAGGAAATGCTCACGTACAGTTAACAAGACTCAGCAACGATGTGTGTGTGTGTGTGCTATGTTTATAGTCCATCTGATTAGTCTTGAACAACTTCAGCTGTGTGTGTTTGCAATCAAGGGGAATCTGGGCCAGGTGTGTGAGTGACGTGCATGATGGTATCTGTAGTTCGCTAAAGTATTTGAGTTCATACAAGATTTGTGGAGCGACACGGTGGCTCAGTGGTTAGCACTGTCGCCTCACAGCAAGAAGGTTGCTGGTTCGAGTCCCGGCTGGGCCAGTTGGCATTTCTGTGTGGAGTCTGCATGTTCTCCCCATGTTGGCATGAGTTTCCTCCGAGTGCTCCGGTTTCCCCCACAGTCCAAACATGTGCGCTATATGTGAATTAAATAAACTAAATTGGCCGTAGTATGTGTGTATGGGTGTTTCCCAGTGATGGGTTGCAGCTGGAAGGGCATCCGCTGTGTAAAATATATGCTGGATAAGTTGGCGGTTCATTCCGCTGTGGCGACTCCTGATGAATAAAGGGACTAAGCCGAAGAAAAATGAATGAATGAATATCCCTTTAATAACAAAGAAACATGCTTGCACTGTGACTTTACTTTTAAAAAGAGGGTAAACTTGTTGTCTTTTAATTATTAAGTAAAAAAACTATGTGCATAATTATAAAAGTTAAGTCAATGGGTTTACTGAATTGTTTTAAGTAAAATCAACTTGTTGCTTTTAAGGCAATGGGTTTACTCACTTTTTTAAAGTAAAGTAACTAATCGCTTTTTAAATGTCCTGCAAAAAACTTGTTTGTACTTCAGGGGCCCCTCCACAGGGGCCTCCATATCTTCTAGTCATTAGATCACATAACTGAAGCCTCTCACAATGCCTTTGTTTGTGAAACTGACCTGATGTTTCTCTGCACCATGCTGTGCTGATTCTGTCAGGACATTTTAATGGGCCATATTTAGTAGAAAACACAGAGCGGCGTATGCAAATCTTGCAAATGACGCATTGGTGTCGTGTGACATGATGAATTATGGTTGTATATGAGTAGTTAACAAATAGGCAGAATAAATGTTTTTTGTAAAACACCATTTTTGAAGAATTTGTTGATAATGTATTTATGTAGTTTGAATGTTTGTATGTTTTTATGTTTGAAGTTTGACATTTGAGAAAATATAAGGGGTCAGTAACTTTTATCAATTCTTAAACAGATTTTGTATTTATTTACATTTTTATCTGAACCATACATTAAATGCGTCCTATGATGTTCATTCATTCAATTTCTTTTCGGCTTAGTCCCTTTATTAATCTGGGGTTGCCATAGCGGAATGAACCGCCAACTTATCCAGCATATGTTTCACACAGTGGATGCCCTTCCAGCTGCAACCCATCACTGGGAAACATCCATACACATTCATCCACACACATACACTATGGCCAATTTCATTCATTCATTTTCTTTTCGGCTTAGTCCCTTTATTAATCTGGGGTCGCCACAGCGGAATAAACCGCCAACTTATCCAGCATGTGTTTTATGCAGCAGATGCCCTTCCAGCTGCAACCCATCACTGGGAAACATCCATACACTCCAAATCACTCACATACACTACGGCCAATTTAGTTTATTCAATTCACCACGTGTTTGGACTAGTTTTTTTTTTTTTTAAACCATTTTAAGGTCAGTATTATTAGCCCCCTTAAGCAATATTGTCTATAGAACAAACCATCATTTACAATGATTTGCCTAATTAACCTAGTTAAGCCTTTAAATGTCACTTTAAGCTGAATACTAGTATCTTGAAAAATATCTAGTCAAATATTAAATACTGTCATCATGGCAACAATAAAAGAAATCAGTTATTAGAAATTAGTTATTAAAACTATTATGTTCAGAAAAAATCTTCCATTAAATAGAAATTGGGGGAAAATTATACAAGGGGGCTAATAATTGTGCTAATAAAAAATAAAGTTTTCATAACAAGAGGTCCATGGAAGACAAAGAAATTTTAAATTTACTGCATTTTTAAATGACAACAATAATAATTATAATATATATGTGTGACAGTGAAATTCAACGTCACGTTAGCAACCCATATATACATTTGGGATTTATGAGTCTCTTTTATGAGCCACAAAAGGGTGTGTTGTTCATATTGTGTTGGGTGTGAGTGCGTATGCTTAAACAAATATATGTGCAGTGCAACACAAGCTCTCACACACTAACACACACACACACACACACACACTTACATTCCAACAATGAGCCCATCCCCTAGCACTCGCTCTCTTAAACAGAGGAGGCTTTTGTACAGCCTGGTACATGACCGCCGAGTCCAGACTGCCAAGGAGGCTCTGTGGTGCTGTTTTCCCGCTCCTTTCTTTCTCCTTCCATTCACTCTTTCTCAACAGCAACCAGACACCAGGGCTCTCTGTGCCCTCCATTAGGAAAAACAGCCTTCTGACCAGCGCACATTCACTGGTTTCACAGGCACAAGGCTTCTGTTTTTGTATGTGGGATATATCTGTGCAGACCGGGTCATGGTGCAATTGTGCGGTTTATGCGTGGTGCTTAAAACATGTGCCAGCTACGTATATAAATGGATTCTTTGTGTTTCCGTTGGTTTTCACATGTACACATAGACATCACCTATATAACTACAAGATACTATGTTTATATATTATAATTTTAACTGTTAAAAGCTATTAGTTACTAGTTAATTAGTTAAAGTTATTAGTAACAAAAAAAATTATGGTAACTAATAACCTTAAAGGTGCGGTATGTAAGTTTGACACCCAGTGGTTGAACTAGGTATTACATTCCTGTATCAAAACAAACGCAAGCGCAGGTTGCCAGATTGACCAACAGGAGTGAGTCTGACGGTAAAGGCTGATTTAAATCGTGTTCTAAATAAAAGCAACGGCACACGATAGAAGGAATATTTTCCATATTTTTGTCCTAACCAACACTTCGAATTGATATATTAGAAACGGCTTCTATTTCTTGCAGCTGAACAACAGGACAAACTGACCATGATCACCTCAGGTAAACCTCATGTGCTTTATTCAGTGTTAAATGCTAATAATGTGAGTTTGAATGGCATTTTACATGACATTTATTGCCATACTACTGAAAGCAGCAGCAGATAGTTCACCTCAGATCTTGAAAATAAAATAAACCGTCTGAAATTTAACTCTGAAATAACTAAACCAACACATATCAGTGATTCAGCATGTATATTTAATAATGTTCAGGAGGGTTAATATGTATTTATTCGATTATAAACCTTACCATTTCGTGAGTGAGTGCATATTCTGTGCTTCTGAATGGCTGTATTTAAATTTCTGTCGTGTTTCGTCTGGTGCAAACAGTCAAATTGCTTATCACTGCAAATCTCGTCACGTAGTGTGTTGTTAGGACACGCGGTTACAATGTAACCTGCTCACCTAATGTTTATGTTCGTAATATTTATATTATCTGCTAATTAATAATCTCATGGGGAACTCTGAATCCGTGTCTCATTTCGGAGTCTGCTACTGTCCAACGGAGGTCGCATTTCGGTTACGGACGCATGCTTTGAGAGTCTTCCTGACTGAATGAATGAAATATGTGGTTTTCCAACAAGGCAACCCGGGTTGCTGAAATATAATTGGCTAAAGTGGCATTGGGCGGGTTAAAAGAACAAAAACAAAGACAGCGTTCCGGCACAGAAAGGACATTTCCAAAGCAGAATATTTGACTTTAGCATTGTTTTTCAGATAAACAAGAATGTTCACTTGGCATGTTTCTTAAATATCTGCAAACATGTTATGGTATTTTTATGCTTTAGAAGAGTCAAAAACTTACATACAGCACCTTTAACTTTTCCGTATTTGATTGGAATGCAATAATGTGCTCCTTTTGTAAAGCTACTTTGAAACAATCATTATTATGAAAAGCGCTATACAAATAAACTTGAATTGAATTGAGTTTTCATTTTTAAGCTTCAGTTTAATGAATGTTTAAATGCCATTTGATATAAACATAAAATTACATATTTCCCTTAAAGAAACCTTTTTCCTTTTTTGGAAATAGGCTCATTTTACAACTCCCCTAGAGTTGAATAGTTGATTTTTACCAATTTTGAATCCATTCAGATGATCTCTGGGTCTGGAGAGAGCTCTTTTAGCTTAGTTTAGCGTGGCATGCGTCGCATTGAATCGGATTAAACCATTAGCACCTTGCTCTAAAAAGAGTTTTGATAATTTTCCTATTTAAAGCTTGACTCTTCTGTATTTACAATGTGTATTCTAAGAGGCAAAATGGAAAGTTGTCATTTTCTAGGTCGATATGTCTAGGAACTATACTCTCATTTCAGTGTAATAATCAAGGAACTTTGCTGATATACCATGGCTGCAGCAGGCGCAATGCAGCATAATATCAAAACTTTGTTTTGGTCCATTTCAATATAAAAGCCTTTGCTAACTTATTCATAAAGACTATTCATAAAGTCTCTTGTGATGGGCGGCATGGTGGCTTAGTGGTTAGCACTGTCATCTCAAAGCAAGAAGGTTGCTGGTTTGAGCACCGGCTGTGCCAGTTGGCATATCTGTGTGGAGTTTGCATGTTCTCCCCGTGTTGGCGTGGGATTCCTCCGGGTGCTCTGGTTTCCCCCACAGTCCAAACACATGCGCTATAGGTGAATTGGTTGAACTAAATTGGCCGTAGTGTATGTGTGTGAATGTGAGAGTGTATGGGTGTTTCCCAGTACTGGGTTGCAGCTGGAAGGGCATCCGTTGCGTAAAACATATGCCGGAAATGTTTTTGTGACATGTCAGGACAAAAATCTGTATAATGACATAGGTATGACACAGGTATTACAAAAAGGAGGTGAAATATGAGGACACAGCTGATATCCTCATTTCTCAAAAAGCTTATAAATCACACAGAATGAGTTTAATCAGAGAGTAAAGCTGTACACTGTTTCCTGTGATGGTTGGGTTTAGAGTTAGGGTGGGGTTAGGGCAATACTAAATACGGTTTGTGCTATATAAAATCAATGGAAACCTATGTAATGTACCCACTTTTCACAAAAACAAACATGCGTGTGTGTGTGTGTGCGTGCGTGTGTGTGTGTGCGTGTGTGAATGGTGTATACATAGTCCACATAATCAGTGGTGATGAACTGCAGCTGTGCGTATAATCAGGAGGTGAACTGAAACTGGTGTGTGACTGTAGGGCATGATGGGATTTGTAGTTTGGGTGAAGATGTGATGTCCTGAGTGCCCTCTAGTGTGTCTGGAGGTTACTCTACTTGGTGAACGTGACAGGTACTGTCTGTGTGTTAGTAATTCAGTAATTGAGTAATTCATTCATTCATTTTCCTTCTGCTTAGTCCCTTATTTATTAGGGGTCGCCACAGCGGAATGAACCGACAACTATTCCAGCATATGTTTTATGCAGCGGATGCCCTTCCAGCTGCAACCCAGTACTGGGAAACACCAACACACTCTCACATTTGTATACATACACTCATACACTATGGTCAATTTTGTTTACCCAATTCACCTGTACTGCATGTCTTTGGACTGTGGAAACCGGAGCACCTGGAGGAAACCTACGTCAACATGGGGAGAACATGCAAACTCCTCACAGAAACGCCAACTGGCCCAGCCGGTGACCTTCTTGTTGTGAGGCGACAGCGCTAACCACTGACCCACAGCGCCGCCCACTATTTAATGAACATCTATAATGAAATGTTGCTAAGCCTTTTAGTTAAGTATCAAATGAGATGCAGTCAAAACTCTTTCCTCTTTAACAGATAATAGAATAATAAAACCAAATATTGTATGTTAGATCTCTTTTTTAAGTACCATACAGAGACATGCAGTAAATTCCAGAATAAGTGTCTGTGGTAAGGCTGTTCTTGGTGGATTCATGAGCTCTAAGGAGCCAATGACACCCTTCTCATGTCTCTAAAATCAGTGAAAATAAGACCCTACTTTCATAAAAAAACTACATACATGAAAAATAAAAGAAATTCAGTAGTGTTAGCGAAATGATAGCAACTGCGAAGGGGTGATCCTGGTAGAATATGGCATGGTTATAAAAACATCTCAGCCAATCAGATTTGACAATAGATGGATTGCTTTTTGTAAAGTATATTAAAAAACCAGCCTAAGCTCACGAGGAAACGTAACTATTTTACGTTTTGTCAGTAGTTTAGTGGCTAATTTGTACGAATTCGTACGAGTTCAATTTTTAAAAGGAGGCATGGCACCCAACCGGTTCTAAAATGGCAAGCAAATCATTCTAAAATGTATGAATGAGACTGTACAAATTCATATGAATTAGCCACTAAATCAAAAAGTTACAAATTGCCATGAGATAGTATTGTAAAAAACACATGACAGAACATAAGTCCTCCTAGACAAATATATACATTATAAATGATCTGCCTTTCATGCTGTGTTGATAGGTCACAGCAATTAATTCCCTGTCAGTAAAACCTGGCTAGGCCCTTCTGTAAAAAAGGAAGCTGTCAAACAGCACTGACCCATAAACGTGATGGACAATGAACCTCATGTGCGAGAGTGAGTTAACGTACTGTGCCAGAAATGCATCTAATCTCTCACAATAGCTTTCTAATGCAGTCACTCAGCGTAAAAGACCCAGTTTACCTTCCTGGAGCGTGCTTTTGCAGCAAAATGTTTCTTAATACGACAAATGCTGCTTTCCTGTTCATGAATGTGGGCACACACACACAAACACACTTGTATATTTGGTTTATGGGGACTCTTCATAGGCATAATGT
>CAIGQV010016226.1:4843451-4854026 GCA_903798115.1 Danio jaintianensis | reverse complement strand
AAATCTTTTTATAGCATTAGCATTATAGCATTTCCTTTTTTCCCGAACGCATTTGACCTATTGTTGTGTTCTTTGTTATTCTGGGATTAATCCCTGAGGTCAAGGAAGCTAATTCAAACCTGCCTGCCACTGGGATTTGCTCAAATCAAGTGCACTCAGATTACACTGTAAAGAAAGGCAGCCTTGTCACTCACCATAATAAACCGCTTCCCATTTAGACAAGCATTTTAGGACAATTTAATACGCCTTTCTCATCATGTCTAACACGCCAACTGGCATATGTCCAAATTAAACAGTCAGGCTTTTACTGTTCATTCACTGAATTGAGTTACACCGTTTATGTGCTAGCATAATGGATGCGCACAACTGAAATATTGCGTCGATAAAAAATGCTATTCTGATTATAGTTTGTTCTCTAGTAAATACAATGCAGTAGGTTAGATATAAATACTCTTTGATTAGAAAGAACACTTTTTAAAACGACTGCAGCTTTTGTGGTATAAAGTGAAAGCATTGTAAGAATGAAAATGACGTCTGTTTATGAGCGTATGTCCAGTTGATCAGTGTTACATAAGTCCAGACCACAGATATTGTTAAATTGAAAGATTTTGCATGCCTTATTATGACTTTTCAAGGATATTGCACTGTAAAAAATGCTGGGTTCCACACAATTCCTTCATGTTGTCCAACACAAATGGATTAAGTTAACTTAATTCATTCATTCATTCATTTTCTTTTCGGCTTAGTACTTTTATTAATCAGGGGTCACCACAGCGGAATGAACCGCCAACTTATCCAGCATATGTTTTACGCAGCGGATGCCCTTCCAGCCACAACCCATCACAGGGAAACACCCATACTCTCATTCACACACATACACTATGGATAATTTAGCTTACCCAATTCACCTATAGCGCATGTCTTTGGACTTGTTGGGGAAACCGGAGGAAACCCACGGCAACACGGGGAGAACATGCAAACTCCATACAGAGATGCCAACTGACCCAGCCGAGGCTCGAACCAGCGACCTTCTTGCTGTGAGGCGACAGTGCTACCCACCACGCCGCCTATTAACTTAATTGTTTTTACAAGTTTAAGTGGATTAAGCATAAAACAATTAAGTTGTCCCAAAAACAACATAGGCTAATTATGAAAACGTAGCCCTATAAAGATTTCTGGAGATCGCAAATTATGTAGCCAGAAGTACGTATGGCTGCATTTCGTCTTTTAAGCGAACGCTACGGGGCGGTATGACGGCATTCCTTTTCGCGCTTACCAGCTGACCGCTTACCTCCGTATGGACGGCTTTTCCGCTGTTATCAGTTTGTCCAGTAGCTCGCCGCGTACGTTTGCAGACTTGAGACGCAGAGAGGAGTTGACCACGACGATGGGCTTCAAGTCCGGTGAAGAACGGTTCCTGAAAACAGGTAAGACAAAAACAAAAGCCAAAAAATTAAATAAACAAGTAAATAACAGGGTGAAAATGTGGTAAAATCTGAAAACGTGGAAAAAATCAGGTGAGGGCTTTTCTTTTTGATCCCTAAATATTTAATCATAATTGCATGCAAAATTTCCAATTAGCAGTAGACTATACATTTTTGTAGGCTTATTGTATTTACATATTTAACATGTTAATTTTTTCAGTGCAGATACACTCAAAAGATTTAATTTGCTGTTTGTTCAAACTACTCATTTAAAATGAGCTGAAACAAAACAACTCTTGACTTTTTTTGGGGGACAACTTAATTGTTTTATGTTCAATCCACTTAAATTTACTAATAAGCTAAGTTAATTCCTTCATGTTGTCGCAACACAAATCGATTGTGAGGAACCCAAAATTTTTTACAGTGTAATTTTCTGTCATCATAGAGTTTGAAGCTATCCTTGAGTAGTATCACATTTATTTTATCCAAAATAAACCCATAGGCTATTAATCACTGCAAAGTTTACTGTGTTTATACACTTAAATCATTTAGGCTCCCTAAATCGATCCCTTTCATTTTTCCTCCAAACACTCAAAAAATGACATTTGCTGCTTGTTCTAACTACTTATATAAATTGAGTTGAAACAACACAATTCTTATGTTTTTTTTTAGACAACTTAATTGTTTTACATTCAATCCATTCAAATTTGTAAAACGATTAAGTTAACTTAATCCATTTGTGTTGAGACAACATGAGGGAATTGTGTGAATGTCTGTTTATGAGCAGTGATGGGAATAACGACGCTATAAATAAACGGCGTTACTAACGGCGATACTTTATTATTTATATATACTTTAGTAACGAGTAATCAAATGAGTTACTGTTTCCCCCGTTACCGTTACTGACAATAAAATGCACATTACTATAATTGAGAACACTAAAGCGGTTTTCATGCGAGCAGCGTCTCTCTCAGCCATAGGACCTCTCTTTCTCTGGGATGGGTTTGTGTGTGTGGGTGTGTGTTTGGGGCTGGGGCGGGACACATAACCAACCAGCGATGATGATTGGTGTGTCTGTGAACGTGGTGTAACTGAGAACGTGATGATTGGCTTAGATAGAGTACATTTCCATCGTTTGCCAATCAGAGGTAGAGTAGTGCGAGTGTTCATACAAGCACACGCACAGTCAGGCGCACACACCAACAACCTCCTCAGAACGATGGCAAATCCAACAAGTTCAAAGGTAGCGTTTGCAAACTGGAAATATAAGCACTACTTTTCCCTCGTTGAGGTGAAAGGCAGGAATGTTTATGTATCGTGTAACTTATGCCCAGGAAAAAACAGTCTCTCTGCGTCGGTGACAAGTAATTCTAATCTAACGAAGCACCTCACGTCGTCACATGCTCCCACTAAATTAGTGGTTACGCAGGTGATAATGTGAGCTCTGCTACCAAAGGAGGAGACAAAGCCACGACGTCAAAGCAAATACAACTTCATTTTTCTCCAGCGCAAACACTTATTACTCAGACAGAATTAAACAAAATAATATCTAGATATATAGTTGAACACATGCTGCCGTTGTCTCTCACATTGTCCCACATCAACATTAAAATAGTGTAGAATAGCATACAATGTTTGATATTTATGTTATAGTCTTTTGACAAATTAGATTTTTTTTAAAGTAACGCAGTAGTTACTTTCCCTGGTAATTAGTTACTTTTATAATTATGTAACTCAGTTACTATTTGTGAGAAGTAACTCATTCATTCATTTATTTTCTTTTCGGCTTAGTCCCTCTATTAATCCGGGGTCGCCACAGCGAAATGAACCACCAACTTATCCAGCATATGTTTTACACAGCGGCTGCCCTTCCAGCTGCAACCCATCACAGGGAAACACCCATACACTGTCATTCACACTCATACACTACGGACAATTTAGCTTACCCAATTCACCTATAGCGCATGTCTTTGGACTGTGGGGGAAACCGGAGCACCCGGAGGAAACCCACGCCAACACGGGGAGAACATGCAAACTCCACACAGAAATGCCAACTGACCCAGCCTAGGCTCGAACCAGCGACCTTCTTGCTGTGAGGCGATCGTGCTACCCACTGCGCCACCGTGACGCCCCTGAGAAGTAACTAGTAACTATAACTAATTATTAAAGGAATGTGCCCAACACTGTTTATGACTGAATGTATGAACAATGATCACAAACACTTACACTAAGACACATTTCTAGATTCTAGTTCTACAACTCTTCATCCATAATGAATCTTTTATGGGTTTTTCTTCTCATTGCATATTCAAGCCCTCCTGAATTACATCATCATCATCATGTCCTATTGGTTCACATTACAGAATGATACCGCTTGGCACAAAACCCCATTCGCTTTAATTATGTGCTTTGTTTTTTTGCATGCTACTGTCTGTCTAGTGCTCTGCTGGGTCTGCTAGGTTGTAGATAAGACTTCCTGTCTTGTGTATTAATACTACTGTTGCAGATTACATTAACAGACTTGTTTTATGATGTAAGGTGGGATTTGTAGGGTGCCATCTGGCCATTCACAAACACTCTAAACCCCTTCCCTTATCATCTAATCATGACATGACCAAGAGCCTGGAATAGATTACAAGGAAAGCTCCATTCACTCACTCGTAGGAAGCCAAACTACTAATGGCTCATTTCCAGTGAGTAGTACGCTTTGGTATAGTACAGTATACAGATAACCGTATGGTAATGAAAGGGTGGAGCTAGACTTGCTGCTGAATGCTAATTGGCTATAATCTTCACTTATGTGTGCAACAAGCCAACACAGTTTTAAAGGGAACCTATTATGCCCCTTTTTACAAGATGTCAAATAAGTCTCTGATATCCCTAGAGACTGTGTGTGACGTATTAGCTCAAAATACCCCACAAATAATGTTTTATAACTCTTTGAAACTGCCTCTTTTAGGCTTTGATCCAAATTGTGCCATTTTGATGACTGTCGCTTTAAATTTAAATGAGATTGTGCTCTTTTTAAAAGAGGGCAGAGCTATATACGTCAGCATAGCAGCATATTCAAAACAGGATTAATGTTATCTCTGTGAAAAACTGAAAATGTCAAAAGAAGTGTCTCAGAAGAAGGAAGTCTATTGAGACTCCGGTGTTCATTTGTGCATCCTAAAACTCTACATTTATAATGCTCTTAGTCACTGACATCATCTTCAGCAGGTACGGTGTGAAAACTTTAATGGCGGACGGCTGCTTCTCACTCAGGGCTGTCTATGCTAAGGAGGGAGAGATTGTCACTAGTGGGCGGGGCTTTCCCCCTTCGATGACATGTACAAAGGGAGAATGTCGATCAAAGTGTTTCTGCAGACTGTTTTTATCAAGTGTGATTATAAAACAATAGAATTAATTAATGTTTATCATTAGAGGCTGGCTATATTCACACACTGTTGCCACACAACTGTGTTTAAACCCCTTATAAAAGTGTTTTTTGCATAATAGGTCCGCTTTAATACACAGCTGAAGCACATGACGTTGTAATAATAATATGATGGCACGTAGCAATGAAGCACATGCTCAAACAAAGCTTATCATCTTCTTGTGACATGCCAAAAATTCAATTCAATTCATCTTTATTTCTATAGTGCTTTTACAATGTAGATTGTGTCAAAGCAGCTTCACATAGAAGATTATAGTGAATTGGAATGATGTCCGTTCAGTTTTTAGAGTTTAAGTTCAGTTCAGTTCAGTGTGGTTTAATTTTCACTGCTGAGAGTCCAAACACTGAAGAGCAAATCCATCGATGCGCAGCTCTACAAGTCCCGAACCATGCAAGCCAGTGGCGACAGCGGTGAGGAACGAACTTCACCAATTTGCGAAAGTGAAGGAAAAAAAACCTCGAGAGAAACCAGGCTCAGTTGGGCACGACCATTTCTCCTATGGCCAACTGTCTTGTGCAGAGCTGCAGTCTAGGCGCCGGAGGCTGGTGAACGCTGGACGTCAGCGAAGACTCGTCTGTCACTGGGGTCTCACAGGAATCAGTCTCATGCTCTCCACTCCTCCATGACCACCACAGCAGCTGCTCAGGATACGGCCTGGTCTTGGATTATGGAAACCTTGGGGTCATCTCTTCACAGGTCTTGGATTGCATTAGTGGCGCTGCATAGTCTCTGGGGGCCTCCGGATGAGTATCCCCAGGTGGAAATAGAGAATAAAGAGAATAATTAGCGTAGCTGCTGTTCATAGTGTATATAAACGAGATGCAAAAACCTGCGTGGAGCACATTCATGCATCATACCATTATGCAATGCATTGAGTGTATGCTTTACTAAAAAGATAGGTCTTTAATCTAGTTTTGAACTGAGAGAGTGTGTCTGAGCCTCGGACATTATCAGGAAGGCTATTCCAGAGTTTAGGAGCCATAAATGAGAAGGCTCGACCACCTTTACTCGACTTTGCTATTCTAGGTACTACCAGCAGCCCTGAGTTTTGAGATCTTAAAGAGCGGGTTGGATTGTAGCGAGACAGAAGGTTGGTTAGATAAACAGGAGCTAGATTATTTAAAGCTTTATAGGTAAGAAGCAATATTTTATAATCAATACGGATCTTAACAGGCAGCCAGTGTAAGGAAGATAAAATTGGGGTGATATGATCATATTTTCTAGACCTGGTAAGAACTCTGGCAGCTGCATTTTGTACTAGCTGAAGTTTATTAATAGAGGATGCTGGGCAACCAGCGAACAGAGCATTACAGTAATCCAGCCTAGAAGTCATGAAAGCATGAACTAGCTTTTCTGCATCTGAGATGGATAGCATACTTCGTAACTTAGCGATATTTCTCAGATGAAAGAAGGTGGTTTTTGTGACATGGGAGATATGATTTTCAAAAGTTAAATTGCTGTCTAGTATAACACCCAGATCTTTTACAGTAGAGCTAAAGCTAACTTTGTGTCCCTCTAATTGCAGGTGGAGTTGTGAGATCAGCTGCGTACAGGATTTAGGCCCAATAAGTAATAATTCTGTTTTGTCTGAATTTAAGAGAAGGAAATTGTTGGTCATCCAGTCTTTAATGTCTTTAATACATTCAGTTAGCTTAGACAGTTCAGATGTCTCATCAGGTTTTGTTGAAATATATAATTGAGTATCATCTGCATAGCAGTGAAAGCTGATCCCGTGTCTTCTTATAATGTCTCCCAGGGGTAGCATGTATATTGTGAACAGCAAAGGGCCTAAAACTGATCCTTGAGGCACCCCATACTGTACTGGCCTGACCTGTGAAAGCTGTCCATTAAGCAAGAACAGGATCAGCTGTGTGTCATCTGTTGTTTAAGGGGCTGTTTACAGGTTGTGTCTCTATTTATGAATGCTTGCTGCTCATTTTTTTGGCAAACACCAAATAAGGGTACTGTTGGAAGTGGAAATGCAAGCTTGATCACTGTGATCTTTATCGAATTGTGTACTGAACCATACCGCTCAGTGAAAACAAAGCAAAATAAATATAAATATTATGCAAGCAAAAGAGGTAATATCATAATCAGTCATTGACCCAGGGGCACCGCTGGGGGGGGAGGGAATTATGACAATACCCACTCCACTACCCAACCACACTGCCCTCCTCCCTACCCCCTACTTCAATAACCACGACCCACCACCGGTCTTTACTTAGGGGCCCGAACTGGCCAGTGGCTCCCTAGCATTTACCAATACATATATCACATCATGGCTACGGCCAAATCACAGCAGTGCTAATACAGAAGCATATCGCACTGCTACTCATGTGATATTGCATTTATACAACAGTATGATGGCACAAGTACGTAAATATAAAGAAACAACCATGGACTTTCTTCCGCCACATTCATTCCATTCATTTTCCTTCGGCTTAGTCCCTTATTTATCAGGAGTCGCCACAGCAGAATGAACCACCAACTATTCCGGCAAATGTTTTACGCAGCGGATGCCCTTCCAGCCGCAACCCAGTATTTGATTTTTGAGTCCAGGCTGGTTTTGCTGGTGTCTCCTCATGTTAGAAACAATAAAATTGGCTCAAAAAAAAAAAGGATTTTTGCTGTTTGTTCAAACAACTTATTTAAAACAAGATGAATCAAAACAATTCTTGAGATTTTTGGGCGACAACTTAATTGTTTTAGGGTCAATTTGTAAAAACAATAACGTTAAATTAATCAATTTGTGTTGGGACAACATGAAGGAATTGTGTGGAACCCAGCATTTTTACAGTGTACCTGCGAAGTTTTGGAAACTGATTCATTCCCCCATTTATCAGGGGTCACTACAGCAGAATGAACCGCCAACTATTCCAGCATATGTTTTACCCAGCGGATGCCCTTTCAGCTGCAACCCAGTACTGGGAAACACCCATACACTCTCACATTCACACACTCATACACTACGGCCAATTTAGTTTCTTCAGTTCATCTATAGCGCATGTCTTTGGACTGTGGTGAAACCCATGTTGACACAGGGAGAACATGCAAACGCCACACAGAAATGCCAACTGGCCCAACCGGGACTCGAACCAGCGACCTTTTTGCTGTGAGGTGACAGTGCTAACCACTGAGCCACCGTGATGGCCACCGGAAACTGATGGATGTATTTTTTTTATTTCTTCCATCATGTTTTACTTATCCTTTCACGACCCCCGGCAGGAATTTTCCGGATCACCTGAAGAACGCCGTGACATTAAACGATGATGCTTCAAAATTAATCCATATAATATGCATGTTAAACCCCCTGAATTTTACTTCTGAGGGAATTATGGCATAATCTTCATTGGTGACCTCAACGGCTGACATCACACACGGGATAGAGCCTTTTTCATGTACCGAGATGCTGTTCAAATGGAAGATAAGCTGCTACTCTGAATCGATCACATCCTGGCGTCCTGACAGCCAGCTGAAATGATGCCAGAGAATTATCATGTTTACAGGATGGGATTTGTTTAATAGGCCATCATCACATTAAGAGAATAAAATCGAATTGCATGCCACGCTGCTGTGCGATTATCACAACAGCCGAAAAGATTGATTATTATACAATGAGCAATACTGGTAATAATGATTTAAATGGAGCAACTCTGTAAAAAAATGCAGAGTGGACTTAATTGTTTTGCAAATTTAAGTGGATTGAACATAAAAGAATTAAGTTAGCCCCCCAAAAAACTCAAGAATTAAGTTGATTAAGCTTATTTTAAATAATTAGTTTGAACAAGCAGCAAAATATATATATTTTTGAGTCACCGTCACATGATCATTGTTCACACAATCAATTTGTGTTGGGGCAACATGAAAAAATTAAGTTAACTTATTAGTTTTTACAAATTTATGTAGATCGAACATAAAACAAATCAGTTATGCCAAAAAAAAACTCAAGAATTTTGTTGTTTCAGCTCATTTTTAATAAGTAGATTTTTCAAACCACAAAAGTAATTTATTTTAGTGCAAAAACAGTCCAAAATCTGAAACTCCTGCATCATTTTGGTTTTATTCCTCTTGTTGTTGACACATTTTTTGTATCACTATGCTCACCAACAGTGCTGCCAAAATTCTGAATTACGCCAAGATTAATTGCGAGCAATTTGTGGAGATGACAGCAAAAACAGCTGCTATAATCACTGTTCGCTATGAGAGAGCCAGACGGGATGGACATGTGCTGGGAAGCGCCAATGTCATGTTGCTTACAGATCCACATTCTGTCACAGAGAATATGCCCAGTCTCAAATGGCACTACATGTTGATTACATTGACACTGTTTATAAATATCAAACAAATCACATCTGAGATCAATTCAAATATGAAAAATACACAAACATTCCCCCAAAAATGCTGGGTTCCACACAGTCTCTTCATGTTGTCCCAATATAAATCGATTAAGTTAACGTAATTATGTTTACAAATTTAAGTGGATCAAACATAAAACAATTAAGTTGTACCCCCAAAAAACTCAAGAATTGTGTTGATTCGGCTCATTTTAAATAAGTAGTTTCAACAAGCAGCATTTTTTTTGAGTGTGGGCAGTTGACAAATAGGCAGCAAAAAAGCTTCTATGTGTGTAAAACCCCATTTTTGAATTAAAAAATAGTTATATTTATTTAGTTTAAAAAGTTTGGTGTTTGAGAAAATATGAGGGGTCACTAACTTTTGCTTAAACGTTTTTTTTTTTACTGAACTGTACCTTAAATATGTCCAGTGGTGTGACACAAATTCATGGGCTTCACAGGGGGCTTCAGTCACATGATCTTGAATGGGGTCCTACAATAATTAAAGTTTTTCATTGAATTGCCTGATTTAAAATTAACATATCGTGTCGCACCAGAGGACCTGGTTTTCAGTGGCAAAATGTACCAAGTTCCAATGTTTTTAGAAATATATGAATGCTTACCATTGACTAAAATAGCCACTTGTAAAATTAGGCCTGAGGTATTCATTAACGATTAACATTTTTCTTTTTAATGTGTAAGAGCTGTAATTTATGCTTGAGACAGCCACACCACAGGACAGTTTTGAGATTTGGCACAGCAGTTTTTATGACATGAGGTCCATAGAAGACAAAGAAATGTTTAACCGTTTAAGGCATTTAAAGTCGCCATGAAACAGAAGTTAAGATCATGACGTTATTATGATCTTAAGGCTGCTATCATGATATACATTCACTTGAAACAAACCTGAAATGAGAAAAACAATGTAGGGCGGTGCATGATTTCATTCTTTGAGAGCCAATTGGATTATTGAAAAATGGGCGTTGCTAAGAAAATAAAGTAAGATTGACGAATGGATGAATTCAAAGCAGAAACGAGGCATGCCCTGATAGCCCCGCCCTAAAGCACTGATAGCTCTGCCCTAAAGCACTGATAGCCTCTCCCTAAATCACTGAAAGCTCCACCCTAAAGCACTGATAGCTCCCAAAGCACTGATTAGCCCCACACAAAGCACTGATAGCTCCGCCCTAAAGCACTGATAGCTGTGCCCTAAAGTACTGATAGCCCCGCCCTAAATCACCGACAGCTCCTTCCTAAAGTACTGATAGCCCCTCCCTAAAACACTGATAGCCCCGCCCTAAAGTACTGATAGCCCCGCCCTAAATCACAGATAGCTCCGCCCTAAAGTACTGATAGCCCCACCCTAAAGCACTGATAGCC
>CAIGQV010016226.1:4796752-4843441 GCA_903798115.1 Danio jaintianensis | reverse complement strand
CCTAAAGCACTGATAGCTCCACCCTAAATCACTGACAGCCCCGCCCTAAAGTACTGATAGCCCCACCCTAAAGCACTGATAGCTCCGCCCTAAAGCACTGATAGCTCCGCCCCAAAGCACTGATAGCTACGCCTGAAAGCACTGATAGCCCCGCCCTAAAGGAATTCCGTGTGACCA
The DNA here is from genome assembly GCA_903798115.1 of Danio jaintianensis. Taxonomy (NCBI): domain Eukaryota; kingdom Metazoa; phylum Chordata; class Actinopteri; order Cypriniformes; family Danionidae; genus Danio; species Danio jaintianensis. The sequence continues at coordinate 4,843,264 of CAIGQV010016226.1, read as the reverse complement.
GAAGTGAAGAAAGTCATTTCAAAAGGGAGGGAATGTTATGGTATTTGATTAAAGATTATGAATACAAATAAACTTTTACAAAATAATGAAGTGCACATATGCATCGTTTATAACAAGAACTACATATAAAAATAATAAGAATAAATTTTTGATGACAAAATGATGACAATACTAATTATAATCATCTTTGTCATGTGACAGTGAAACTGCAACGACAAGCAACCCAAATATGTAGCTAAAGGCGAAATCCAAATAAACCTGCAAAGCAAATCCAGCTTTCAGAGATACAATGCAAAAGCTGACTGCTCATGTGTACACAGTGGCAAGGAGGAGGTAGCCTCTTGAAGATCAGAGAGGATCATTCATAAAACATGACCGTCTAAAAATAAAATCCTCTTTTACCATGACTGTTTTCTAATCTGGGCCACTGTCTTGGTTGTTTGTGTTGATATATGTTTCGGGGGGGGGGGTCTGATGATTCGTTGTCAAAACCTTTATTTTGCATTCTGGGACTGAAGAACATTAATAGATGAAAAGTACAAAGAGGCATATTTATTTGAACTTGATTTAGGTTATTTTTTATTTGAAAGGATCTTTTATATGCATATTTGTAATATAAAATATAATAATAAATAAAAATATATTCATTTTGTAATAATACTATAATAGGGATTTATTGGCTTTATAAATATTATAAATGTATAGCCAGTGTTGAATTACAAAGTTACCAAGTAACTAGTTAATGTAATTAAATTATTTCTCCATTGAAAAATGAAAATACTTTTCCTTTTTCATTCATTCATTCATTTTCTTTTCGGCTTAGTCCCTTTATTAATCTGGGGTCGCCACAGAGGAATGAACCGCCAACTTATCATATGTTTTACGCAGCGGATGCTGTCATTTATTTGAAACGCTTTGATACATATATTGTTTAAATGTTCATTTTTTTTTAAGTAAGTAAAACTAAAAGTTCCTGGTTGGACTCAAATTAAAAGAGTTTATATTTATGTATTGGTTAAGCATTGAGATTTATATGGATTTTAAGTAGTATAAGTCAAGTCATTTAAATACATTTTTGATGATGTAGTTAGTAATTACCCACATAGCAAAATTTCTCTGGCCCAGATCTGGCCCACACATTCAGCTTTTGCTTGGCCCAGTGAAATGCCACAGTGAATTACGGTACATGATTGGACCAGGTCTGGCTTCCATACAAGGGCCAAACATGGACCATATCTGGGCCAAGTCTCAGCCAAGTTAATAACCCATAACTGGGCCTGAACTGGGCCAGATATGTTGGTGTGTCACGACTGCAGTGAATTTGATAAACCGTGCTTTTTCTCGAAGCGACCTGATTGGTAGAATTTTCTTCTTTACTCAAAAATAATTTAAATGTATTTAAAAAGTGGGTCAAGATAGGCCAATCTTACGTGGCCCACATATACATTTTTAACACCTGGGCCAAATACTACATTTAATCTAGCTCAAGTGCTGCCTTAAAGACGATGCCACCTCTGCCAAACCCAGGCCATGTTTGGCCCACATACTGTAAGCCAGTGCCGGATGAATGCCTGCTGTGCCAGCTTTATGCCAAATCTGGGCCAGAATTCTTTGCTACCTGGATAGTTATTAAATACTTTTTAAAGTAACTTACCCTACACTGTATGCATATGTGCGTTTGTAGGTAGATAGATAGATAGATAGATAGATAGATAGATAGACTCATATGCATGTAACTTTTTTTATTAATTTTCATAAATTTTATTGTGCATCAAAGAGTTTATTTGGAGAAAAAAAGCATGATTTATGAAAATACATAAAAACAGAGTTGTCTGGTTTTGCGAATGAAGTCTGAATAAATAAAATTCAACTTGAAAACCGTGTTGGCCATTAAACCATTGGTTCAACACAGAGATCAGGTTCTGTGTGGCTTTACATAAGGCCCTCAGTTGAGCCTCCACGTGAACAGCCTTTACAACTTCTTGGCAGCGCGCTAGTAAATCAAAGCCGGTGTAGTCTTACACGTGAATGTTTAGTTTGAACTGAAACACACAGCAATGTTCAGTCATAATATGTCCATCACAAGGAGCCTATATGGACCATTGTTTATTCCACTTTAGTCAGTGAGTCTCCTTTAAAGGGACAGTTCATCCAAAACATTTAATTCTGTCATCATTTAGGCTACTCACAGTTTAATTGTGACAAATCTTCTTCTGTTAAACACAAACAACGATATTTTGAAGAAAGTTGAAAACCTGTAACCATTGACTCTCATAGTATTTGTTTTTCCTACTATAATGGAAGTCAGGTTTTCAGCTTTCTTCAAAATATCTTCTTTTAGTGTTCAACAGAATACAGAAACCCATAAAGGCCACTTGAGGGAGAGTAAATAGTGAGCAAAATGTCATTCTCGGGGCGAACTATCCCTTTAAGAAAGTGTCAAGTCTCACCTTCCCAACCCTGAGCTGAAAGGTAGTTCAGGCCCACGATTGGGCGGTCAAGGGTAGGGTCTAAATCACGTGACATTCTTCCAACCCTGGGACGCCATTTTGGAGGAAAGTTTGGAATTTCTGACACATAGGAAGAAAAAAAAGAGGAGGAGAGAAGGAAAGAAGTTTGACGTTTAGGAAAACAATCCTCGGTTGCTGCGAAGGCGAAGGAGAATGAAGCGAACCGCGGACGCGACGATCTGAATCGCTTGTGTTCACACTCAGCTTTTTGCGGACGCATGACAGGGAGGTGTATATTTACAGTTTGGGGAGTTTTTGGAAGCCCTCCTGCAACTGGCGGCGACATATGTTCAGCTTTTCCCCGCAGCCGCGGAGCAGATTTGGCGGCGGAGGCTGAATTTCAGCGTCTGGATGTGTTTTGAATGGAAACGCAGGGCTGTCAGCGGAATAATAACGCTCAAGTGCGACTGACAGGTTGAAGAAGAAGAAGAGGAAGAAGTAGTGCAGCTCGACTTCTAAAAAAACCCCAGAGGCTCGTTTTTGTAGCAGCCCGAACCGTCCTCATGTTTACCGGATAAACATTTGAGTTTCATGCCAACTGCGTCTAACTCACCCCGCTGTGAGACTCGTGTTGGGACAGGAGCGTTTTGTTGTCGTGTTTATCGTTCGTTTCTTTCGCGAGCCACTGTGCTGGATTGGTTATTATTATCGTGCACGAGCCCAACCGAAACATGCCAGTCAGGAAAAAAGGTGAGAAACAGACTATTCAAAATCTTGTCATTTGCTGGCTAGTCACTGTTTTTGAGGCTTAACTTTATTGTTTTAGACTGACAGATTATTAAAGAGATTCATTCATTTTCTTTTCGGCTTAGTCCCTTTATTAATCTGGGGTCGCCACAGCGGAATGAACTTATCCAGCATATGTTTTACGCAACGGATACCCTTCCAGCTGCAACCCATCACTGGGAAACATCCATACACACTTTATTAAAGAGATAGTTCACCCAAAACATTTACTCACTATTTACTCATTTGGTTTTAAACCTTTCTTCTGTTGAACACAAAAGAAGATATTTCGAAGAACGCTGAAAACCTCTAACCATTGACTTCCATAGTAGGAAAGCAAATACTATGTAAGTCAGTGGTTACATGTTTCCAACATTTTTTAAATTTAAATGATCTTTGTGTTTAACTGGAGAAAGAAACTAATAAAGGGTTGAAACAAATCAACGCTGAGTAACGTTAAATGATGAACTATCCCTTTAAGATCATTTATAATCTCGTTCTCATAAAACTTTATGCAAAGTCATATACAGCATTATATCACGACGACATCAGTAAAAAAAAAAGTCACACAATGCTGTCTGTCTGCAGTGTCGTGTAATTATGTAATTCATGAAAACTTTGTGTTTATCTGTCTGATAGATGCACAGAGGGCTCTGTTACTGCTGGAGGATTACCGGTCAAAACTCGGTAGCACTGAAGACAGACAGCTGAGGCACTCCATCCAGAGAGTCATTGACATCTTTCAGAGTAACCTCTTCCAGGCTCTTATAGGTACTACAATGTGTCATTCAGCGCTGTCCTAGTCATAATGAAAGCACTGTGTCATGCTGTGAGAGCTTCTGTTTATTTATCTATCTATCTATCTATCTATTATCTATCTATCTATCTATCTATCTATCTATCTATCTATCTGTCTATCCATCTATCCGTCTATCTGTCTATCTGTCTGTCTGTGTCTAATTGTAATGCTACTTTCACATGAAAAGGCAAGCACATGACAATGACTAATCTGTTGTGAGCTCTGTTGGAAATTTTCAGTATTATTTATCATCATGCACTAAGTTTTTTGCTTTCAGTGTGTGCTGGTCGCAACATTTTCCCTCCAAAAATGTGGTGGGAGTCTTCGCACTGTGGTGTTGAGTAGTAAAACCCAATCAGGACTGTGTCAATTGCCTCTCTTCATAGGGATGAGAAAATTGTAACGAGTTAGTGACCGTGATCTTTAAACATTTCTTTTTTTTTTTTACTTTAAAGGGATAGTTCACCCAAAAATGAATAAACTCACCTTTTATTTGTTTCAAACTTTTATGAGTTTCTTTCTTGTGTTTAAACACAAAAGAAGATATTTTGAAAAATGTTGGAAACCTGTAACCATTGTACAATGGAAGTCAATGGTTACAGGTTTTCAGCTTTCTTCGAAACAAATTTCTTTTGTGTTTAACAGAGGAAATAAACCTGAGGGTGAGTAAATAGTCAGTTAATACAATTTTTTTGGTGTGAACTATCCCTTTAACATGTCCTGTCTATTCACATGTTGTCTAAAGAGACCTGTTGTGCATGTTATTGTACAAAAATACTCAAACTTTATAAAAATGTAAGTCTTATTTGAGGATGTTCTTGCAGAAAGCAATCTGATCCTCCTAGATTTATCTTTCGGTTTGTTTTAACGAGTCACAGTATTGCGTTTCTTAGTTCTCTCAGTCCTGCCACTGCAAACTAGGCAAAGAAAGCAACCACAAGGAATGCTGAACAGCCTGTTTGAGTTTCTCAGGGGTTTGACTGGCCGTGTGCCACTGCCTTTCTATGTTTGACCCTCAAGGTGTGGAGGCTTCCTGCAATAACCTCATCCTCTACTTCCCATTCTTTACAGAAAATGAAACATTGAACCTTTTAGTTCTTTAACTGTCTCAATGGTACGAGTGCTTCTTAAAGGGCCAGTTCACCCAAAAATGAAAATTAGCTCACGATTAGAAGCACAACAGAAAAGGAAACCACCTGAAAAAATCAAATTGATAACTTTGATTACAACTACAACCACTGATTTGTGTTCCAGAAAGCTGTTTTTCATAACACGGTTAGAGGCAGTGACAGAAAAGTGTTTATAAGTTTTAAGATATGGATATTTTTATTGCAAACATGCATTGATTCGCAATAGAAAGCATTCATTCACCATCCAAAAGGCCCATGTGAGGCATGAGCAGGATTTTGGACTGAAGAAATGTAACACCTACTCACTGCCGTTTTAAAACTGCGAAAAGAACATAGACAATTTTTATATATTTTAATAACATTTTAATTTAAATGATAAAAGTCATATACAGCTAGTGTTGACACGATACTGGAATTCGATACCAATCGGTACTGAGATTTTAAAAACGTCCATTTCCTGCAAACGTTTAAGCACTGTTCTTAAAAAGCCCTGGTTTGCCATTGTGTTCACATGCTCAACAGAAATGACTGTGATTGGCTGTGTAGGTCATCAGTTCACCGAACTCACCGCTGTTTACCGAGTGTAACTACAGATGCAGGGACACTAGAGCGTTTTAAAGCCACAAAGATCAGCTGGTCTGTTTATAAGCTGACATACGAGCGATCCGCTGATGAATTGACTGATCTTAACGGCCTTAAAACGCTCTGTTTTTTAGAATTCCAGTATCGTGACAACACTATATAAAGCTAGAATGCCTTGAGGGTGTGTAAATTAGGAGATATTTTCATTTTGGGGTGTACTGTCCCTTTAACACTTGACTTGAGCACACAATTTTCTAGTTGAATTTTCTAGTTTTTGTTAAAATAAAACCCATATAACTATAATAACCTGACTATTCATAAATGTGTGCATTTTTTTTATTTCTAACATTTATTATTTTGTTAAAATTACAAAACATAAAGAGCTCTGAGTATTTCTACCTTGAATAGCCATAATGGTCAAACTGACTGCATGCATTTTACAGGGTTCATACGGTCATGGAAAACCTGGGAAAGTCATGGCATTTTGACATGGCATTTTCCAGGCCTGGAAAAGTTTTGGAAAAACAGAAAAGCCCACAAAGTTTTGGAAAAGTCATGGAAAACAGATATCTGTATTCTTTAATATAGGTTAATTGTCTTTTCTTCGTTTCTGTCCTTGGCCAATCACATACTCTCACATTATTAGTGCGGTGTAAGCATTATCTAAATCAATTTTACATAGATATAAATATAAATTGAAACTAAATAGATTGTTGCGTGTTTTACGATATGCTGTAATAAATTTTAACATGCATTGTTTTTCTTTTACCATGTATATGTAGACATTGCATGAAACATAAGGTCATGAAAATTTATTTGAAAGTCTTGTAAAAAACATGGAATTTTAGTAGTAAAAATGTGTATGAACCCTGATTTTATCATCCGCTACTTTTACCCGTGCCTATAAATATGCGTGCTTCTGTTGAAGCAAAAACATAACTTTCTGGTTGCAAAAATATGATTTTTCTTTAGACATGTCTTTTGAAACAACATTTTTACTGCAATGAAAAAAAACTTTATATAAATATTGTATTTTTAGGTTAATTACTTAAAATACGACGACAGACATTCAAAGATTAATTCTAAAATCTTAAAAGATGCTTCGAATGTAAATATTAACGTGAGAAAATAAGAATTTGGTTCATTCTAGTTAGAGATTTCTTGTAGCTCCAGGCATGGTTTTATGCTTAATTGCTTGTTTTAGATTTGTTTACTAAAGCAGTTCATGTGATGTGTGTTAGGACGAAAACTAGTCAGCTTCTTCTTTTGAAGAGTTTTACACAAGTTTGCATATCACAAGACCACAAGGTGTAAATTAGGGCTGCACAACATATAGTTTCAGTATCGATATCGCAATGTGTGCATTCGGGATATCGTCACATCGCAGGATTAGCTATGTAGAATCAGGGTAAAGGCTATTGCAGACTGAATCCGAAATTTTCGTCCGTAATTTTTGCACGTTAAAAAATAAATTCGACCTCACATTGTGTCAGTCGTATTGACACTGCCTCCGAAACTTTCGTCTGTCATAAAGAAATTTGGACAGGGTACAAATTTGACAGCCACCGTACAAGCGAAAAGCTAAATACAGAATGCCGTCATTTGAGGTACAGATAACTTTATGACAAACACAGTGCATAAAATAAAGAGAGAATGTGGCGGACAGTTGAGAACACCTATATGCTGGATTCAGTGACTGGCGCACCTCTGCCCTGCTGCTGCTTGGTGTTTGTGTTCATACATTTGACGTACTCCCCATAGCATGGTTCGCTTTCGATCCGTTGCTTCGACACGTCAATGTCACGTCACCATCTATCATAATGTCTATGTTAGTATTTGTTTACGTACGTGAATGTGTGAAGTATCACAAGCAATGTATCAAAATTCCACTGATTTCCTGAAACTTTGCGTTTCGGGATAATCGTAGCGCAGCTTTTTGATAATGAGCTGAACTCTATTGGATGAACACAATATGCAGCTGATTCCTCTTTCTTTTTCTACTTTGGAGAAGAGAGAGGAGAACAATGTATCACTGCTTGAACTGACTTCGAAATGTTTTGCGTTTTTTCGGAATGGATTAATTAATACGCATCAGACTCAGTGTGCAAGGTTTGTTTATGTGACGAATTTTGTCGCATATGAATACGAAAAAATTATATGGAAATTTCGGACTTCAGTGTGCAAAGACCTTTATAGTTGACCAGTAGCCACAGTTGAAAAACACGTGATTTATAGTTACATCGTGTTTTCTTAAGGCCCATGTTAGCATTTTAAGCCAGTTCAAGCTTTCGTGCAATATGAATTATAATGTTTGTAACTTTTAAGAAAGATTAATTGTATTTATGTATATATGATTTTATATTTGATACAATTTGTGTACCTGAATACTGCTAGAATCCCAGAAAACTATGAAGCACTGTTTATTTTATTTGTGTCTTTGCTCTACTGTTTTTATCAATGCTTGTTGGTTTGTTGTAGTTTCTGCAAATGCTCTACAAAATGATCCCAATTACTCTAAGATAATGATTTGTTTCCCCAATAATTCTATTTAAGTCATCTGGTGAAATTATACACTATATCACAATGTGTATCGCAGAATAAAATGTTGCAATGTCAGTTTTTTCCCAATATCGTGCAGCCCTACTGTAAACATTTGCTTCCATAGTCCAGCAGTGTTGCGTATTTGTGTCTCAGCACTGTTCTGTATTTCTGTCTTACTCTAAGCTGCCATGATAAATCGTCGCGTTCAGCATCGCTTCATAAGTTCACACATCATACATGTGTAATCAACATCCGCGTGCGTACTGTTGTTCACGTCCACGCAGAAATCCCTCTTCTTATATACGTCCGGCATGCACACGTGTCCTTCTTAAGAGTGCCGCTAATGAAAAATGCATCGGAGTGATGGTTTCCAATTTGACTTTTCAGCAGATATGTATTCTAAAGGACAAACAAAATGTAATCTGTCTGTTGACATGATTACCCCAGGCCTAATCCGCAGGCTGATGATTTACGATGGTTTCTCTGAGAGAGCAGCACTGCAGAGTTGGTGCATGTCTCCCAGTGATTAGAGCCTTAAGATCCGTCCCAGGACGCCAGAGAAGAAGAGTTAACCAGAACAGGGCACTGCAGGTCTCCTCTTGCATGCCAAATGTGGGTCACAAGATACACCAGGTTTACCCATGCACAATATAGCGTTTTAGCATCGATATCGCAATGTGTGAAGACGCAATAGTCAGGATGTGGAGTCAGAATTATAGTTGACCAGGTACAACAGTTTAGAGCACAGTAATTTTTAGTTTATCCGTAATAAAGTGAAAGTTTATATCAATTGCTTGTGTTTTTAAGGCCCATGTAAACATTTTAAGCAAGTTTAAAGCAGTTTGTAGCCTTAACAAAGATTAATTGTATTTAATTATTTCCGGAATGAAGAATATACAGCTTTATTGTACATTTAATTATTTTATTTTCTGTATCATTTGTATATTTGCTAGGGATATGCGATTAATCAAAGTAATCGAAATCCACATTCAGAACCTATAATCGATCTATTTTATCCAGGTCGATTTTTCGATTACTTTCCCTATCGCGTATGGAGTCACGTGAGCCCGCTCTGTTAAGGCTGATTTATACTTCTGCGTCGAGTGCACGTGTATGGTCCGGCACAGCCTTCGCGGTCGCAAACCTGCGCACCTCTCAAAAAATGTTCTACATGTCGCGATGACGCATAGCGCAAGCTCTGTGATTGGTCGGTTTGGTAGCGGTGATGAGTGTGGCCAGCGCAGAGAGCCACGAGCCCGATGGAGCGAGTGTTTACAAGTGTCGAGTCCCGTGGAGGAGCTCCAGATGGAAACTTGTTTTGTGTTTACCTTATGATTAAAGTTGTTACACGTCCGCCGGTTTACTCGAATCACTCGCCGCTGAAGTATAAATCAGCCTTTAAAGGCTTTGCAGCCACATCTGATCTCTGGTCAAGTAGGACGATGGACCCATTCTTGAGCCTTATTTTGCACTACATTGACGATGACTGGGAGCTGTTCCAGAGATGCCTTGAGATGGCATATTTTCCGTTACATTAAAATTATTATTTACATTAAAATATTTGTATACAAAAGATGCAAGAAATGCATTGCTTAAAATATTATTTGCAGGATATGCAAGAGTTATTTTATGTAGAAGAGATGCTGCTTATTTTTTACTTTTTAATATGAAAAACACAGAAAATTTATTTTGTTTCCAAAAGTGCAAGTTATTTATTTTCAGATAATTAATTATTTATTTAAAGTTCGTTTTAGGTAATGTGTGTTTTAATTTCTGTTGTTCAGCGTTGATGTTCAATAAATAATCATAGATAGTAGATAGTGTGTGTTTCCTTCAATTATTTTAAAATCAAGTAATGCACTCTTCATTCAAAAATCTCTAACTTGTAATATGTGAGCATATTTACTGTACAAAACTTATTAGTGAACTATGAGGGCAAAAAATAAATAAAATAAATAAAATCATCGTTCATTATTTGTAATCGAGTTACAATGTTCAATGAATTTAGATATTGATTTTAGGCCAAATCGCCCAGCCCTAATATTTGCCCTACTTTATTTATCTCTGCTTGTAAGTTGTTGATTATATTTTATGCACTCCCCTACAAAATTATCCCAATCAGTCTAAAATTATTAATTAAGTTATCTTGAGAGAAATTGCAATATAAATCACAGAAAATGTAAATATCGCAATCTACATTTTTTTTCCAATATCATGCAGCCCTACCCATGACAGAACGCACCTGCCTCGTCGTGAGTTTCTAGTTAATTGTTTTTGAAAATGAGAAAATCAGAGTAGGGGTAAGGTTAAATCACGTTATCTAAAGTAAATAATGGTGAGGTATCTTTTTTTTTTTTTGTTCACACAGAAGAAGCTCTTTTAAAATCTCTCAGTGCTTCGTAAAGAGCTGGAGTGGTGAATTTGATCTCTCACAGGCAGGCCCATATCGTTTCCTAATCTTTATTCAGAGGTTCTGCTTGAAACAGAATATGTAATGAATAAAAATCGCTTCCTCAAGTAGATAGGAAGTGTCTCCTGAAGCACAATGTAAGCACTAGGGAGAGTCATCAGCCAGAAATAAAATGACAACCAACAATCGAGTTATAATATGTTTTTAAAGGGATAGTTCACCTGAAAAATACAAGTCTATCATTTACTTACCTTTCACCTGTTCGAAACCTGTTTCTTTTTTCTGTTGAACACAAAAGAAAATATTTTTGAAGAAAGCTGGAAACCTGTAACCTGTAGCAATTTTTTTTGCGCTTTTTGGAATATCGCATTAATAACATGCTTTATTGGAAACTCCCAAGATGTGCATAAACTTTTTCACAAAAAAACTGAGTAGGACAAACTTTATCTGATAAGAAATGCGCATTAACTACAATGGAAACACAATTACGAATATGCACATTAAAAAAAATCATGTAATTTTGTTATAAAAGATTAGGGCTGCTCAATATATAATTTCAATATTATAATGTCGAGTTGAGATTATATTAATAAACACAAATTTTGTCCATAATAGAGTGAAACATTTTTATTTAGATGTGTTTTTAAAACCTGTGACTAAGATTTCAAGCAAATTTAAGCCAAGAGAAGCGTTAAAAAAAAAAAAATATATTTATGTTATTTATTATGATGTTATTTTTTATGTATTTGAGTTATTTTACATATGATTATTGAATTTATATACCTCAATACTGTTAGATTTTACAGAAAACCATAAAGCACTGTTTATTTCATTTGTGTTTCGGTCAATTGTATTCATCTGTGCGTGTGATTTGTTTATTATATTTTACGCAGATGTGCTCTCCTATAAAATAATCTCAATTAATCTAAATGTATGAATTCCTTCCAAATAGGGTTATAAGCAATTATTGCAATATATATCGCAGACACCAAAATATTGCAATGTAATTTTGTAACAGTATCGAGTAGCCCTAAAAGAGATTATTTAATGATAAAAATGCACATGAAGGACAAACCAGCACACCAACTACATTATAATACATCTGAAATGTTGTTTTGGTCACTCTAAAATCTCTCAGCCAAAGTCCATCATCAGAATGTTTCGATATTATTATTATTATATAATTAATCTCAGCCTCAGGCTGCGTTTGAAAAGCCAACCTTTTCCAGTGAGAAAACAATGACAGTTTCTCTCTCTTAGTTATGTTTAAGCTTATATTTAACTTACTGAATATGTAAGACTTTTATTTTGAAAACGCGAGCCCCAAATTGTTTACTATGCGTTACTGGGCAGCGACTGCACATCGTTTATATTTGTCCGTGTTCAGCGTACATCATGCTATGTGTGTGTGTCTGTCTGTAAGAGCTGCACGTCAGAGCAGAGCTCATTCATATTCAGGACACGAACCATATATGGTCAATCATGGACCTTCTGATACTAGGGGTATTTTATGGAGTAATAAATGAGCATATAAAACCATTTTTGGAGATGTTTTTTAACTTTGCTAAGTCATGAACCTACTATGTAATATCAAAGAACAATTTAACTTATTAAACCAATGCAGTATATGGCACATTTAAGGCTGCACGATATTGTAAAAAGATGACATTGCGATATTTTGTTTTTCTGCGATTATATATGAGCAATATTACACTCGTAGCAGTGCGATGTGGCTGTATATCGGCACTGGTGGGAGGCGTGCGTTGCCTTGGCGTCCCAGCAGTGACGATATACAGCCACATCGCACTGCTACGAGTGTGATATCGCATTTATACAACAGTTCGACTCCATAATCGTGTATATAAAAAAGAAAATCAAACACGGAGTCTCAAAACCCTTTTGTAAGAGGAACTACTTTCTTCCACCATTCATTCACATCTACAGCTGAGGTAAGTACAGCAGAAACCGTTGCTAATTCAACGTCATTTTAAAGCTAGTATTTAAATGATTCTCTAGCGTAATGTTTAAAGTGATGACAAAACAGGTGATTTTGCTGACATTTTAAGATTATAAGGCTGAACTGCATGAAATGCCATAAGTCTACAGAGATATCTCCCAGTATTTCTCTGTTGCTATCGGGAGATCACAATATTACTATGGTATAAATTCAGCGCTACAACATACAAAAGAGAGAGATCGACTTAGGAAGTCATTTACCTATTTAATAATGATTTGATCAGCTGTAGTTTGAAATTACGCTGGTTTTCTCTTAGGGCTTATTATGCATCTCTGTTGCCATCTTGTGGATGAACATCGTCAACCGTCTTTGCTCAAAGACAGGCTAATGGCCCCCAACGAGCTGTCTCTCAGAAATTATAAATATTTTAAAATAGGCACTATCCTTATAAATAAACTGCATAGTTGCAATCTAAACAACTACATTCTCGACTAAAAAAGCCTCAAAAGTACATTATGTTGCCCAACAGCAGCAATATTTGTCAAACTGTAGAGTGTCCTCAGCTTGTTGCTGTATGTGGGCGGAGTAATACACAAGGGTGAAGGGTGAAGAGGCAGGTCGAGTGCTGTTACTGGCAGAATATGGCACAGCTATCAGGCAATCAGATTCAAGAACCAGACAGAACTGTTGTATAAATTGCGATATGAATACAGTTTCACCAGAAAGCTTTTTTTTTTTTTTTTGGAAGTATTCATTAATTTAGACTGGTTTGGGATTATCTTGTAGGGAATTGAATCATTCAATAAATATATTAACTTAAAGATAAAAGTGAAATATTATTTAGGTAATAAAAAAAAAAGTTCAGTGTATAAATAATCCAATACAATACATCTTTATTAAAGTTACAAACGTTTCAATTGCTTGTGCCTGAGTACTTTAAACTCTCTTGTGCCTGAATGTTACACAGTCTTAAAAACATTTACTCTATTATAGTCAAACTCTGCATTCACTTCATAAATCTCATGTGCTCTAAACTGGCAACTTCAATCCCAACATATAAACTCAACATTGCACATTCTGCGATGTGACTATTGTGGATGCGCACATTGCAGTATCGATGCTGAAGTGATATATTGCGCAGCCCTAATTGTATTAATTGTCTAATTATCTACTAAATGCATTAGGATTTTAAACTCTTTAAATACAGCGTTAGATAATGAAGACGTGGCAGTGGTAAAGAGACCCAGCAGGCACTGTGAAAACTGTGGCAACTGTATCCTGTGGGTGCAGAGGTCTGTTAATCAGACGTCAATACAGCACTCTGTTTAAGGGTTGCCTTACCACAGCTCTCATTCCGGAGGGAGAGGAGTGAACATGAGACTTCAAGAAATCAGGGAATCGGCTCATAGATACACCTTTGTTTTGACTGGCTCAGGGGAGAGGGTTTGTCTTCAATGAAATATAGTGAATAGTGCTGGGTGTTAAACTGGTTCGTGTTTGATCATTGCTTTTCAAATAACTCCATACTGGTGCATAGTTAAAAAAGGTGCTTTATTTATGTATTCGCCCTCCTGTAAAATTTTGTTTCTTTTTCAAATATTTCCCAAATGATGTTTAACAGAGGAAGGAATTTTTCACAGTATTTCCTATAATATTTTTTCTTCCGGAGAAAGTTTTATTTGTTTTATTTCGGCTAGAATAAAAGCAGTTTTAAATTTTTTTTAACCATTTTAGGGTCAATATTATTAGCCCCCTTGAGCAATATTTTTTTTCCGAAGGTCTACAGAACCTATGACTTGCTTAATTAACCTAGTTAAGCCTTTAAATGTCACTTTAAGCTGAATACTAGTATCTTGAAAATATCTAGTCAAATATTATGTACTGTCATTACGGCAAAGATAAAATAAATCAGTTATTAATAATTAGTTAGTAAAACAATTATGCTTAGGAATGTGGTGAAAAAAATCTTCTTTCCGTTAAACAGAAATTGGGGAAAAATATACAGCGGGGGATAATAATTCAGGAAGGCTAATAATTCTGGACCTCTATGGACTGCATTTTATTTGTAATAAATAGTTAAACTTTTATAACAAAACAATTAAAAACTGAAAGTACAATTGCTATACTCTTTTGAAGGGATAGTTTCTTTAAAATTGTGGTTTGTTGAATGTTTATGAATTTCTTTCTTCTGTTGAACCCAAAACAAGATATTCTAAAATATTCTGGAAAAAAAGAAAGAAAAATTATTATGGGAGTCAATGGCTGTTTGTTTTTTCCAACATTCTTCAGAATATCATGTTTCTGTGTTTAACAGAAGAAGAAACTCAAACAGGCTTGAAACAAGTGGAGGAGGAGTAAATAAGGATAATTTTCATTTTTGTGTGAACTATCACTTTACATATGGCCAAGATGATTGTGATCTCCTATTTGCATCAGATATTATAAGCCTGATAAATAATAGTTTGATTTTATATCAAATATGTATTACTATTGCAGGGTAGTGTGTACTTCAGTTAGTAGTAATAGAAATAATACTTCATTAATATATATATATATATATATATATATATATATATATATATATATATATATAATTGTTTTTTTTTAAATGTATCAAACCGCTATTTCTAAGCAACATAGATAATATTTTTTTTTTATATGTTTCAAGTTGCTGAAGAATAAAGCTAATTAATTTGTGCTGTAAAACTATTAATCGCATCCTAGATAAAAGTTTGTGTTTACATAATATATACATGTTTATATTTATTTATTTATATATTATTTATTTATTTATTTATATATATTTATGTATAAATACACACACATACACATAAAAAACCAAAATATACAAAAGCAATATATTTATATGTATATATAATTTGTATTTTATGTAACAAATATTTTACACAGTATATTCATGTATATACTTATATACGCAGAAATATGCAAATATATTTTGTAAATATGAACTTTTATTCTGAATGCGATTAATCCTTTGACAGCACTACAGTTAATACATTTCATTACATTGAAACAAATTCTAATGTGCTAAATTGTTCATTTTATTAATTTGATTTGAATACCACCATTTTTAAAAGTAAATTAGTTAGGGATGCACTGAACTTTCGGCTGAAAAATGACCTAAATCACCTTATGAAGCTCTGTTTTTTTGGTTTAATATGGCATATTGCTTTTTTTATATGGATATAAAAAAGGCCAATTCAAGAAAAACTAGTTATTTTGTTAACTTGTGTTTTTAAAATCAGTGTAATTTAAGTTATTTAAGTTATAAGTAATTTGAGTTAATTAAAAAATGTTCTTAATATTATTTAATGAAATAATTAATAATTATTACAAACTGGTTTCGGTTTTGGATTTTTTGGCTGAGACATTTGATTTCAGGGCATTCGTAAAATTTTACATCACACTGTTTTTAGAATTTATGCCGTCCCCACATTAAAATAAGTCACTGTAAGCTTATGTAAAGCTCCAGAAGTAAAAAAAGAAAAAGATAAACAGATTTTAGGAAAAAATATACAGATTTTTGGTTACACCATCCAGACCAGCACCATACATTTGTTTTAATCTTAAATTTTATTTGTGCAGATTGTAAAGAGTGTCTGGGCTTCAAACATTTGACATCTCTCAGCTCTGTAATGTCTTTTTTTAAATGTATAAAAAAGACCCCAAATAATCCAAATAAATTTCAATCAACATATTATCGGACACAGTTTTGTTTCTGGTATTAAAAGGTGCACCTGTTCATTGTTTTTGTGGACATGTAACACAAAACCTTTTCTATGAACACCCCTTTTGATGTATTATGATAGTACTACTAATATAGGTAGAGATTAAGAGTGTCAGTGCGCCTATTTTAACATGCACATTGCTACTGGCCGAGTATGGAGGGGGTCACTGAACTGACATGAATAAACACAACGCCTCATGATGATAACGTTGCTATTATACTAAGGAGTGCATTCAGGATTAACCTCTTAATAGCTCATTCCAAACAACGTTCCAAACGTTTCGTCACTCAGAAGTTTGCGCTCATTAATAATTTGCTTCAGTCATAACTTTGCCTGATGCCAGAGTGATTTGCCGCAGAGACCAGATTAAAGATCGAACTTGTAAAGCTGCCACACTGGTTATTACTTTCCTTCAAATGCATGTTTTTTTTTTTTTTTATCCTGGCTGACCAAAAGCTTGAGGGCAGCCATGTTGTTGTTGTTGGCCATACTTGTCTAAATCTGCTGGAGCAAACAGATGTTGTGGAGTCCTGGTGTGAGAAGAAGATTTTAGCACAAGTTAAATGTGATTATTTTTTTCCAAATGATGATGTTTGGGTTATTATTAATCGTTAACAGAAGATATCTGCAATTACTGATTGAGATTTTTCCATTACATTAGTTGTTTTATTTGTTTAAGTGTTTTGGATGGATCGTGCATCACTCCTTTCTCCGAACAGATTAAAACTTTGTCAGATGGGATTCCAGCACATAAATTACTGACTGTTATTTTATTCCCACAGTTGACAGGTCAATAACTGTAATAAAATGCACTAAGCAAAGTATTAAATTAGCAAATTATACAATGTTTGATGATGGTAAAAATGAATGGATAAAAATTATAAAAATGAGGCCCAGTAATCTCACAAACTTTCAGATGATTTTAGTCGGAGTTAGTTAAAAACAAAAAAGCTAAGTAAAACAAAACTGCAATTCTGAAAAAAGCTACAGAGTAAACCACAATGTACATTAAAAAAATTATTGTCTTCAGGAAAACAGGTTTTATTCAAATTTTATTTTATTGTTGCTCAATACACTCACCGGCCACTTTATTAGGTACACCGTACTAGTACCGGGTTGGACCCCCTTTTGCCTTCAGAACTGCCTTAACCTTCGTCGCATAGATTCAACAAGGTACTGGAAATATTCCTATTTTAGTCTATATTGACATGATAGCATCACGCAGTTGCTGCTGATTTGTCGGCTGCACATCCATGATGCGAATCTCCCGTTCCACCACATCCCAAAGGTGCTCTATTGGATTGAGATCTGGTAACTGTGCAGGCCATTTGAGTACAGTGAACTCATTGTCATTTTCAAGAAACCAGTCTGAGATGTTGCAGCAGAAATTGAGACTCATCAGACCAGGCAACATTTTTCCAATCTTCTATTGTCTAATTTTGGTGAGCCTGTGCGAATTGTAGCCTCAGTTTCCTGTTCTTAGCTGACAGGAATGGCACCCGGTGTGGTCTTCTGCTGCTGTAGCCCATCTGCCTCAAGGTTGGATGTGTTGTGCATTCAGAGATGCTCTTCTGCTTCTACCTCGGTTGTAACGAGTGGTTATTTGAGTTGCTGTTGCTTTTCTATCAGTTTGAACTAGTCTGGCCATTCTCCTCTGACCTCTGGCATCAACAAGGCATTTGCGCCCACAGAACTGCCGCTCACTGGATATTTTCTCTTTTTCGGACCATTCTCTGTAAACCCTAGAGATGGTTGTGTGTGAAAATCCCAGGAGATCAGCAGTTTCTGAAATACTCAGACCAGCCCGTCTTGGACCAACAACCATGCCACGTTCAAAGTCACTTAAATCACCTTTCCTCCCCATTCTGATGCTCGGATTGAACTGCAGCAGTCAAACTCAAGTAAGTCTCCGATGTTCTGCTTTACCCCATATCAGAAGTAGTTGCGCGTATTTTTCTACGTGTCCACAATTTTTTTTTGCTATGCATAGATCATAGACCTCTTTGTGACGCTGCCGTGAAATAGGCCGTTCACATATTGCATCTTTTGCGTGCACAAGTCCGTTATTTCCAATGGAAGCACGCGGCTTGCGTGCGCATACTCTGTTTTGTTAGTTTGTCACCCTCTGAGTAAATGGTTAATGGTCACCTAGCAACGACAAAAGAGCGTGAGCACCAAGCACGTTGAAAATGCTGAAGGAACCGATGCGCTCACGCTTTCCACAGGCTTTTAGACACAATATGTGAGTGACAGGTCTTACAAATTACCTGGTTCTGTGATACATCAGCTTTCCATTATGCAAAGTAATTCCACACCACACATGTGGACTTTTTTTGGGCACCAAGTCCTCCTGTGCTGAACTCATCGTCCCTGTTTATGCAGGCTATTTGTCATTAAGATCAGTCTCCTGTTCTCATGCCCTGTTTAGGCGCGCTGCGTTATGATTGGTGCAAATAGCATACTGCGGGAGAAGTATCAGTCAGGAGCGATTTAGAATTCGTGCATGTTCAAATCGCAATTTCGATTCTATTCCAATTAATCGCACAGCCCTAGTAGCGACGAATCGTGGCAGCCCTGCATCTGGAAAATATTTTTTACTTTACTCTTTCCGCAATCTTTTTATGCTACAGCCAAACTACTCAAACTTTTACAAACAATACCCCATAATGACAAAAGAAGTGAAAGAAGTTTGTTTGAAATCTTTGAAAATGTATTTAAAATAAAACACTGTATTAAACTATATTATGTACCAAATATGATACACCCCACAGTTCTACATGGATGGAGCAAATGCAAATGTAAACTCAAAGGCTAATTTGCACACATGGCAAAGAGGGAAATGCTGCTGTCTGAATTATGAGTCCAAATATAAATGGTATTTGCATATACCAGGTGTAATTGGAGTGATTTTTAGTTTATCAATAAAAAAAAAAGCTGCTTCAAACATACTTGTTCAGCAAAACTGTTCATGAATGATTTGTTTGCAAAATAGCTGGGTTTTTCACCATCTGCTTTCTGGTTTGCTTCAATAAGATTTACAAATAAAGTTATGAAATATTTTGTTCAGATATTACAGCTGACTCAGCTTGAGCACTGTATAATACACACTCTTATGTAATGCATTTTTAATTTGTTTGATGCAGGATGATTCAGCACTTGAAAAATCTGTATACCCTCATAAGGACCTTTTGATTTATGTGTCCCGGAATAATTTTACTACTATAGCATAGCATAAGTTCTCAACGTTTTCCATGTTTGAGCAGATTGGTTGCAAATATGAAGTTGCTCTTGACGTTTTGTGTTGTACACCTTTCTCTTTGATTATTTTCTTAATGTGTTTCTGTCACAGGTAATTTATTGATATAAATGACACTGGCACACACATACATAATGTTAGTTCCTTAACTTTGTGTTTCGATTAGGCTAGGTTTAAATTTCCTTGTTGTCCAAGACAAAACAAGTGTAAAAAAAAAGTGTAAAAATATTATATATACAGTACTGTGCAAAAGTCCTAAGCACTATACCAGCTTTGTTGGCCTAAGACTTTTGCACAATATATAATCAACCTGTCTCTTTATTAAAAACAAACAGAAAATATTGGGAATATGTACATAAAAAACAACAGCAACAGCACATTTCCTCTATAAGCAGAAGTCTATGTTTAATGTGGATTCCCTTGAACTCTTTTGTTCTAATTGTCCTGACATTTTCTGAAATAATGTGCTGTGTAATATCAGGCGTCTTTTAGCACTTTCCAGAGTTCTTCTTTAGGTTTAGAGTGTCATATCTTTTTTTTTTTTCTGTCCAGGTGATCTCATACAGCCTCTATAATATTCAGGTGTGGACCCTGTGGAGGCCATTTCATGACTGTCTGTTTCATCAGCTGTTTTCTTTCTCCAAATAGGATTTCACTGCAATTAGCGGATCATTATCATGCTGAAAATGAAAACTATTACCACTGAAGTTCCAGAAGGAATGGGACAATGGATAAAAACCTATCTGTACTTTACAACATTCACAATTTCATCAATTTAGACAATATTGCTGACAACACTGGTAGAAGTGCAGCTCAAACCAGGACAAACAGCCTCTCTCCAGCATTGCCTTTCACATGTCTTAAACAATTATACCAAAATCTAACCTAACTTAACTCCTATCAAACCATACATCAACTAAAAGATCATGTATTCACCCTGTAGACATCTAAATTAAAAATTTTTTTGACAAAACAAATGTATGCTTATGACTGGTACTGTGGTAAAGGGTCACATATATTCATTATACCATCAGTAAAACAACAAATTTAATGTTGGCCTAAAACTTTTGTACAGTACTGTGTATAGATATATAGTTTTACATGAGAGATCAATCAGATGTTAAATGGTAGGGTTCTGTGACAGCCTCCAGCTTCTCCAGGCTTTCAGGGGTATTGACAAGTGAAAGAACAGCCTTTAATCTCAAAAAATAAATCCTGGATTAGTTTGCTCAACCTGTATTGTTGGATCTGTAGGCCCAAAGTTTTATTTTGGTCCTTCCGTACAGGCTCCAAAATAACATAGAATTGCTATTTTGCCATTATTTCTGCTAGATTTGTGATTTTTAAGAGGGACTACATTTTTATGGCATCTTGCAAATTTATTTTAGGGATTTATTTTGTACAAATACTACACAAAAACTACTTTTTAGAACTAAAAAAACTAGAACGGCAAACCGATGAATTGATTTGAAACCATTTGTGGAAAAGGAAAAATAATATAAAAAGGGCAAACACTTCAAATCTCAAGAGCCATCTCCATTCCACAGTCATGTCACCCAGCCACATTTACTCAGCTGATATTCAAGTTCCTGTTAATGCAAATGTTCATCGCAGAAACCTTTCCAAAATGGCCAAATACAAAAGAGAGATTATCTTTTTAGTTGAAAAGCGGTCCAAAGGTGAAAATAAACAGTTATGGCAGGAGTCAAGACGAGAGGAAAATGACAACAGCTAATCAAGTTGTCACTCATTCATAGTGTTTTAAATACTAAATGTTTGCACCTTGACAGTTTTTTAGTCCGAATTAGATCTGAATAAATAAATAATTTTAAAAAATGGCTAATGAAAAATGCATTTCTCTAGGGAAATGTTATATCATAAGAAATATCTTTAGCGCGATACTCAACAACAATATTGCATTTTTGTCCAGTGCTGTGCAGCCCTAATTTACACTATCACTAGGAACTCTAAAGAGATGTAAGTCATTCATCAGCTAAATTAACTTCCTCAGTTCAACAAAATGAACAAGTGGAGGATGAAAAACACGAACAAACATGAACGAACAACACAGGCTCATTGGAAATACCTCCTTCAGCCTACATTTTTATGAAACAGCTAAAACGTACTTAAACATACTACACAGTTTCATAGTAAAGTGAACGCTTAGGGGCAGCATGATGAAATCAACTTTTGCTCCTTTTCACACTAGTGATATTTACTTAGTCATATGATCAACAATAACAACAATTTTGCGATATATTGTGCAGTCCTAGACTATATCACATATGACAGCGACATCACTGGGGCTGAGTAAAGAACATGACGCTCCAGACAAAGGCAACAGGTAACTGATTAATGTAGTTTTCACGTTTAGGTGTAACTTGTAGCAAATCATTATACACTTATGTCACTAGTAGTTCATATCATTCGAAGTTAGACTGTGCTCTGAAGTACTAATTTAGTTCCCACAAACAGATACTAAAATAGTTCCTAGTTCCCATGGTGTAAACACTCCATGGGAAAGCTGGTATTTCCTCTCATAGTTCTAGGAACTATTAAGACGTTCCTCTGGTGTGAACACCACTAGGATTTCAAAGGGAAACCAGAGATGAGGGAATCACCCCCACCAGTGTGCTTTATAAAAATATTTATTCTCATTGCTGTGTAGCTCCATGTGGTCCCGCATGTATTTTCAGCTCTGTTACCCAATCTCTGCCACGCATAGAAGGGCTATATCCCTCTGCTATTTTCTCTCTCTCTGCTGAGTGTTGAACAGCATAGCACACTCGAGCAGTTATTTCCCCTCTACTTGTGGAAAGGACTAGTTCCCTAATTTATTTTGAACCGCACATGTTCCTCTTGCATGTTTACTGTTTGTTTGATTATCTTATCTGCCCGATGCATGCGTAAAATACACCCTGTGTTTGCTCGAGACTGGGTGGTGGACTTTTAAATAAGTGCTATAAATGTCCATAAGAAGTTACTGTGGGATCCATCTGTTGGTTTTATTGCACGCATGCTGGTATCATCATGATTGTAACCTGAAGAATGTTGTAACAGCTGTGAAACGACCTTTAAATCTCCCATGACCTACAGCTTCAATCCACACTCTTGTTTGTAATCTTTAAACTCATGTTCACTCTAGGATGTGTATTTATAGACGTGTGCTATTAGCTACTTAATCACATCAGTAAAGAGACCCTGATCAGTAAGCGAACAGGGATTCACAAGCTGCGCAATTAATGCGTTCCTAAATGACCTTCAAAACACATTCATCTCATTTAGCAGTACTCCAATAAAATTAACAAATAATTATCTAAATATAATATATTTATATTTGGACAGTCTAGTCCCAATTAAATTGATAACATTTACATTACATTTTACATTTAGTCATTTAGCAGACGCTTTTGTCCAAAGTGACTTACAATTGAGGAGGCGTTCAGCGATTCAATACACACAAGAAGTGCTAATTATACAAAGGAACTGTTTGTGCTCAGAGAAATAAGTGCTAGAGTTAGAGTGCTAGAGAGAGAAGAGTGTTTCTACAGGTGGTTTGTCAAGCCCACTCACCTGTGTGAAGCTGACTTCAAAAATTAACATTTTTTTTTAAGATATATGGAGTGAGTGTAAGAATGTGTCTGGTACGAATGTGCAAGTGTCAGTTAAAATGACAGATGAAAGAGTGGGATTTCTACAGGTGGTTTGTCAGGCCCACTCACCTGTGTGAGGCACACTCAGAATTGCATAATGGCAATAAAGTCAAACAAATAACTATGCCCATTAGGGTTGGGCGATGTCCACCAATTTGGCATCGTACGATGTTTAATGTAAAACATCGCGATGGATGATGGCATCGTCGTCGTAGGCGGCGGTGAATTAATTATTTATGAATAATCAATTCGTAACGTATTATTTGCAGCCTACCGTTTTAACTACTTGACCCGCATAGTCTTTGTTTTAACGTTACCCATAGCCAAATCATAAATAAATAAAGATAAGTTACACACAAATTACCACCTGTCAATCACTTTTTCAGTGGGACTCTGGCATGAATAGGCAGAGTGATCTGTGTCGTTATAATGGCGTCGACAAATTTGGTTGGTAAAAAAGGTGCACAACCAACAGGAACAAACCAACAGTATCTGAGGTTTTTGCTAAAATTACTAAGTACAAGCGTGAAAGCGAAAGATTAAAGCAGTGTACTGACGCTGTGACACGTTACCTGATAGATTAAAAAGACCGAAGAGTTGTTAGATGGAGACAAGATTAATTAAACATCACGTTTAACAACCATAGTGAGATGCAATCCAGCGGTACATCCTTGATAAACTGTCCGACGTGCACTGCTCTCTGGGGTGACTGCTAGAGCTCAGAGTCAGACGCGCGCATAGCCTACACTGCAACGCATGACATGTGTTTGTGTGTGTGTGTGTGTGTGGTCACGTGATGTGCGTTTTCAGCGGTATAGTGTGGAGGGAGATCTTTTCAGAAATGCTAGGTGAAACGCCAGTGTGGACGTGGATCGTTTTTGTTGTAAAATGCCATTTTAAAACTAAGACGTATTAGTGTAAACGGGGCCGTGTGTATTTTTCACGAGTGGGTTGCTGCTGCGACAGGGGCGGGGCGGAGGATCGCGATGCCAGCTCAGCATCGTGATGTCTTATGTCCATCAGCGATGGACGATGGCATCGTCTATCGACCCAACCCTAATGCCAATAGAGTCAAATTTGGGCACTTTCTGGTTGTCAGACATGGCACATATGTTGTAGGGGTGTCAAAATTAATTGTTTCTTTGATGCACCGCGATGCAGACGTGAACAATTCGGTATTGGTTCAGTAATAATCATGACTGGTTATTATGTACTGACGTCATTTATCACATATGCGTTATATGGCGGTAACTTACTATGGCGAGGGAGGAGAATGCGAGTAATTAAAACGCTCCAACTACTTAAAAAGCAGATAACTGTGCACAATCCACTGCTTGAGAGTTTGATAGACAGTCTTTCACTGATAGGGAAGTACATCAGGACCCAACTAGGAAAAAATGAAAGCTGTAAACTCTCTCTGTCTCTCTCTGGCCCCTTTGACCTGCTGGCGTGTTTGTGAGGTAACGTTTAATCTCCTCTCTCGGCTGTTACAACGATAACGTTACTTGTGGATCCAGGCCAGATACAAGCGTGTCTGCAGAGCGAGTTTTTTTCCACCACGTCTATAATGGATCAGCTGATCGCCGCGGCCATTTAACATCAGTGTCCGTCTGTTTGCTGTACAGTGCCAGGGCCACGCTGACCATTAGAGCCAATCACAGTCTTTTCTGTTGAGTGCGTGACCAATCATAGGCTTTAAGAACTCGCTCAACAAGGCTCAAAAAGCAAGCGGGATAATATTTACATTAGTTTATTTGCTATAAATGCTCATGTTGTTCTGTGCATGTACTTTAGTTTTGTTTGATACATCCAAAAAGTGTTTTCTTTGAGCAGGTAAAATTAATGGTACAGTTTATATATCTGACTGCCAGTATTAAAGGACAAGATTGTATTACAAATAGCATATAAATATATTAATTAATTATTCATTTTAATACAAGAAGTGTGTTGCTAAGTAAAACATCAAATTGTTTATGGAAAGCATCGTCAATGCACCGTGATGCACTGAGATATCGTATTGAACCGAATCGATGGCATGATAATCGTAACCAAATCGAACCGTGAGACCAGTGTAGGTTCACACCCCTATCTATTAGCCTACATATTTAATTTAATTTGTTAAGCGCAAAGATTTGTTTCAAAACTATTTATGTAAAGATATTTGTCTATTGCTGTACATCCTGTGTGTATTAAGCAACGTGTAAGCGTTTGGACCTGCATAGGTGCATAACTAACGCGCTCTGCGCTGGACTTTAGACCAGCTTTTGTTGGTCAATAACGCGGTCTATTTCAGTTCCTCAAAATAGCAACGCGCCAACAATGCGCCTTAACACACCTCCTTTTTAGACCAGCACACCCATGAGTCCACAAAGTGACGCAAATTGATGTGCTATTTAAACAACATGGTGCAAAATGTGAAAATTACTGTTGCGCTGGTCTGAAATGACAACAAATCTCGTCTTGCGCCTTATTGCTCCGGGTGTATGATAGGGCCCATAGACTTTACTTGGGTGGGCCGCCCAGGTATATTAACGGCCACCCAAGTATATTTGATGACACTTTTTTTATTTTTTATTTTACTATTATTATCATCCTTTTACACTTTTTTTCGTATCCACGCAATATAACCAAACATCCGTGATCGATTAACCGGTGGAAAATCTTCTCTCGCCCTAAACGTTTTGCACTGCTCATTGTATGTGAGCGAGAACTGTCAACAACACTCCCTCAGACAATCTCACGTGCTCTGCGGAGACCCACAGAGATGCGCCTTTTTGGGGCTTAACAATGCATCCAGCAATGTTTCTAAATCTCCTAAAATGTCCGGGATTCGGCATTTGCTTTCACTTTCTAAAGCTGTTTGTTAATTGTATGCGTTTTGGCATTACCCTTTTATTAAAGGTTACATTCCAATTGACTTCTCAGCTGACAGCGCACACACAGCCGTGAAAGAAATATTAAATAATACATTCTTTAATCTAAATGATTCAGAAAAACTTTACTATACTCGGAGAGGATGAAATGACATCTACACTGGCTGCAAAATTAATGTACACCATTAGAAATGGTCAATCAGCTCATTGGCCTTATTTAAATAATCTACACTTTTTATTCTATTATTAATTAATTATTAATAAATATTATACATTTTAGAGATAATGTCTGTTTTTATTCATTTTCTGTCATTTATTTCTCGTTTGCTGTATATGTTATTTGATGATGTTAATATATTACATATTTTATACATATATAAAATGCTTTGGCAGTACTGTACAAAATGTCATGCCAATAAAGCAACATGAACTTTAACCTATTGAAAAGAAACCATGTATAACAGTGTCATAATAAATAAAAATATTCTTAAAATTTACATTTTTTTGTTTGTCACATGTAGTTAACCATTTATGTGCCGTAGGTAAAAGGTGTGTTTCAATCCGGCTACCACCGCAAGTATATTTCAAACCTGTGGGAAGCACTGCTCTCTGTCCAATACATTTACTCCGCTTCTCAGCACAATCCTGATTATGCAGTACTTTCTTTATACACAAATGTCCAGAGAAGTGGCTGACATAAAAATACCACTTGCCATTTTTAATTTGCCTTTACAAAAAACAAAAAAAATCTACGTATTTTGAACATCTACGTTTTAGTGACCCCTAGTGTCTGTTCTGACCTAAAGTCTAATTTCCTCTAACAGGAATTGGACACTTACTGAGATGTTTCAGCATGAGGAGTAAAGATTACTTAAACTGTTTTCTCCTATTTTTTAACAGATATCCAGGAATTTTACGAAGTGACCTTATTAGATACTGAGAGATGTGGGGAATCGGTGAAAGTGCCCGATGCATTGCCTCCAGTCAACCTGTGGGACTTCTCCAGCATCCAAAGCACAACGGTGACTTCAGACACCCTGCCCAGCCTTAGCACCAGCATAGAGGTAAGAGTTCTCCAATGTGTGGACTTCTCAATCAGAAATCGACATCATCGATACCTGAAAAATCTGGTCTGTTTTTTTTGTTTTTTTTTAGGTCAGTTGATGCTGTTTTAAACTTTGTATGTCATTCAGTGTCATGCTTTTATCATCTCACAGGCTAAAACGATTTTGGCTTGGATGTTTCTTATTCAACTCATGCTATAATATGACCAAATACAACCAAACTTGACCTGTTGTGGATTGAATATACAGATAGATGGGAATCTTACATATTAATCTTGCTAGGGCCGTTTTGCTCTTCAGCTTCATTTGTAACTGTTCAGAATGGGAGAGAAAATGCTTCTTCTCCATAACAAGCGTGTGTGTGTGTTTTCTGTCACACCCTTTGAGTAATAATAACCCAATACAATCATAAAACACAGTGAGGAAATTTCATTCATTCATTCATTTTCCTTCGGCTTAGTCCCTTATTTATCAGGGGTCGCCACAGCGGAATGAACCACCAACTATTCCGTCATATGTTTTACACAACGGATGCCCTTCCAGCTGCAACCCATTACTGGTAAACACCCATACACTCTCATATTCACACACACACTCGTACACTATGGCCGATTTAGCTTATCCAATTCACCTATAGCGCCTGTCTTTGGACTTGTGGGGGAAGCCGGAGCACCCGGAGGAAACCCACGCCAACACAGGGAGAACATGTAAACTCAACACAGAAATGCCAACTGGCCCAGCCGGGACTCGAACCAGCGACCTTCTTGCTGTGAGGCGACAGTGCTAACCACTGAGCCACCATGTCTCCCCCAATCAACTTAAAATTGTAAAAAAAAACATTAAGTTAACTTAATCAAGTTGCATTAAGACGACGTGAAGGGATTGTGTGGAACCCAGCATATTTTACAGTGTTTGTGTGATACAAACTACTATACTAAAAGCGATGCGCCGTTTATAGACAGAGGAAGAGAAATGCTCAATCTAAGTTTGTGTGTTAATATCTACGCTATTCTTTATGCACAGGTTTGCTTGGCAGATTCCGTTGATTAATGGATCAATTGACTGATAGATTAGATTGTTATTACTGTGGATGATTGAGTAATTTCAGGACTGGTTGATTGTTGACATTAGCTGTGTTTCCATCCACCTATTTTTATGCGCATTTTGGATATGCGCATAAAAAACGTTTGATGGAAACGCCAAGATGCGCATCAATTTTAAAAATGCGCATAAAAAATGTGTGTGCATAACTGAGTAGGATAAAGGTTTTATTCGGTAAGAAAAAATGTGCATAAACTACGATGGAAACACTTTTATTGAACTAATTCCAGTATGCGCATTAAAGTCATGTGATTTTGTTATAAGAGATCATGTGATGATAAAAATATGTGTGAATGGACAAACCAGCAGGCTTACCGCACTGTAAAACATCTGAAATGTTGTTTTGGTCATTCTAAAACGCCGTAAGCATTTCAGTATTAGTGTTATTATATTATTAATGATCTCCAGAACTGTCAAGAGCGTCTGTGCTCTGCGTCTCACGCCTTCAAACGCCACCACACGTTCATTGTGTGTCACCATCGTCTTCTGAGGCGCAAGTCATTTATTAAATGAAGAAAAGAATTCACGCAGCTTCTCCTACCTCAGCAAATTCCTTTTTACTGTTGATATTTGGTGCCAGTTAATCAGGAAGTGACGATTTTGTTCTCTTTGACTCGTTGGATGGAAACGCTGCTTTATTTGCACGTCTTTTATGCGATATTCCAGTTTTGTGCATAAATTTAATTAACATTTTTGGATGGAAACATAACTACTGACCTCAAGAGAAACCAAACCTTTCTTCAGATTATCAAAGGATTATGTGCAGAAAGTTCGAAAAGAGTACTCTCGTCATTACTTGACTGACTCCGCTCTTTTTTTTTTTTTGGTAAGATATTGAGAGCAGATTGCATGTGTGCAATCGATTTACCTCATATGCAAATGTACAGCTCCTGAGGTATACTTATAACTATTTTTTTCATAACATGCATGACATGACACACTGTACAGCCGTGGCAGTAACATTTTTAATAGTTGGTTAAGGTTAGGGCTGCTAATAGGCCACTACATTTTGTTTGTTTGATGAACTTTATTGCTATTTTAAAGGGATAGTTCACACAAGATTGAAAATTACCTCATCATTTATTCTCCCTCATGTGGTTTATGAGTTCCTTTATTCTGTTGAACACAAAAGAAGATATTTTGAAGAATGCTGGTTGCTGGGACCCATCGACTTCCATAGTAGGGGAAAAAATTACTATGGAAGTCGATGGGTACCAAATATATTCTTCAAAATATATTTTTTGTGTTCAACAGAGGAAAGAAACTCAAATAGGTTTTGAACAAGCGAGGGTCAATAAATTATGGGTAAATGTTCTTTTGGGTTGAACTATCACTTTAAGACAATTTCACCACTTATTATATAGTGAAGTTATGAAAATATAATATAATATAATAGCATAATAATACACTCTTTCAAAGAACACATAATATTTTATCTTTAAGAGGAATATTAAACCAATGAAATCAGAACATGATATACAGTATATTCCACACATATTAATAATAAATATGAATAAATCTTAACAAAATAGTACAAGGTAACAAAAACAAAACAAAGTGAAATGCTTATCAAAATCTCACACAGAAGGTCATATCTGCTACCAGATTTATTTTTGATTGTTAGCCCACATGTAAAAATACTACAGAAATTTATAATAAATACTAGTGTAGTGTTTGTGTAGTGGTTTTGAAATATACTGTAGTAAAATGTGTTCTGTATATGAACAACACTTTAATGAATGCTACATCATACTTTAGTTTTAACTTTTGAAAACTGATAAACTGTAATAAACACTGTAGTATACATTAGATTTTACTACAGTAAACTGTGTAGCATAATATACCTTGTAGTAGAAAATGTAGTACAGTATTGGGCAATTTATAAATTAATTAAAACAGATTAATTCAAGTCCTTTACCTTTCAAAAACACCACAGAATATTCTATAGAGAAGTTACTATACAGCTCTATCATGTGGAACATTAACATGTTTACCTTCTAGGGCAGGATCTTTTTGTGTGTTTAATGTCATATCTTTGGCTCAGTGATGGAGCTACACAGGCTAGGGGTGGATAGAGACCCGTAGAGTGACCAGATGCCCCGTTTTCTCAGGACATTCCCGTATTTCAGCTCTATTTTTAGTGTACTGTGAGAACAGCCTAATTAAAGGTAACCAAGCTTGTCATAGGAAATGATCATTCAGTCACAATTCATTGTCCATTAACTTAAGTGAGAGAAGCCAGGTTTGGTGGAATCTTGCTGAATGAATTCACAACGGAAGCTCTCTCTCTCGTCCTTTGATTATTATCATCATTTTTAAAAATATATATTGAACAATAAGTTGTTATTTTGACTATAGCAAAAGGCCTACATGTAAGTTCATTTATTTAGTTATTGGAAAAAACAATGAATTACAATTATTGATGCAATTAATATACCAGCTTTGCAGGTGAACCAATGATTCAGTGGGCCATTCATAAAGACAGTCGTTTACTTTATTCCAAATGAATCATCTTTGGACAGATCTAATAAATGAATGACTGAATGAGATTAAGCGCCTCCTACTGGCAGTTTTTGCTTCATTTAAAAAAAATATATATTGTTTCATTAAACATTATAATAGATTTTTTTTGCATCACAATTGATTATTTAAAAAAAACATTGTAATCATTTATATTAAGCATTTGTTTTGGTGTAGTTTTCTACCAAATGTAAAATGCATTTAATTTTCGATTTAATTAATCATCACTTCATGGAATTAATCTGTCTAAAAACTGCTGTATGTACGTTTTTGACTCAAACATAGAAATACCATAATATGCTAGCAGATATTTTAAAAAGATGCTTTATCTGAAAAACAATGTTAAAGTCAGTTATTCTCCTTTGAAAAGGTGTGTTGGAATGTCTGTCTTTGTTTTGGCCTCTATAACCAGCCCACTGCCAGTTTACCCAATTATGTTTCAGCTCTCCGGGTTGCCTTGGCAGAAATCACAGCAGATTTCAATTCAGTCATGAAGGTTCAATTTCAATTTAATCTAATAAATGTAGGCTTGGCCGAAAATGCGACCTCTGGATGACAGTAGCAGCCTCCGCAATGAGATGCAGAGTCAGAGTTATAAAAATTAACATTAGGTGGTTTTTAATTGGCAAATAATATAAATATTACAAACGTTAACATTAGCTGAGCAGCTTACATTGTAAGGCTCTTATTGTCGGGCAACCTCGCTCCTGTTGGTGACGTCAATCTGGCAGCCTGCGTTTGCATCAAGTTGTTGTCAGAGGGTCGGGAATGGGATCAAATTCCCCCTTAAAGTGTCGCGGATAGAAAAATAAAGCGAAAATCAAAAAATTGACATTGCGTGTAAAATTATAAAGCACAAAAGCGAAAACTAAACGCAGAATAAGAAACAACGAGGTCAGACAGGTGTCTGATGTTACAGTATAAATCTTTATATTGATATGAACCCCCTGGAATCACGGACAGGTGTCTGAAGTTACAGTATATATAAAATATTTATATGAATCCCCTGCGATCACTGACAGCTGTCTATATTATCTGAAACTCCTGGAAACAAATGCATCCCCGCCTGCCACACTGATCAGCCACAAGTTGCATTAGCGTGACGTCAACTCCCCCATCGTCTGATTGGCTAGGGGAGCAACTGTCAATCTCGACTAGAGGACCAATGATGACACTGAAGCCTGCCCGTGATGTAAATGATACTCCAATTGAATCTTTTGGAAACGCAAGCACAGAATGGGGGAATAAGAGCGAAGTGGAAAATACCATAAGCACACAAAACATTCAAATATGAGCGGGAAAAACTGATTTTGTCTAAACGCGTTTTCATTTTTGATTCACGCTAATTGTCTTTTGGTACGTGACCTCATTGTTTCTTATTCTAAGTTTCGTTATAATTTTGCATGCGATGTCAATTCTTTGATTTATGCTTATAATTTTTCGATCCACTGCCGTGATACTTGACTGGAGGCTGGAATTTAATCCCATAGTCGGGTGAAAAAAAGCAGTATTTTGAATTTGGACTGCAATACCTAGTTTAACCATTAGGTGTCAATCGTACATGCTAAACCTTTAATCAAATTGCAAATGAATTGCTTGGCAACCTTATGTATAAAAAGTTTTTTGGAATAAATATATATTTAGATTTATCCAGTTATTCAAAGAAATATTTAACACATAACTAACCAATTATCATAATCATTGTTAGTTGCAGGCTTAAACTCTTTCACCTGAATTTGGAAAAAGATCATTTCAGACTCACTAGTTTTGTGTGTTTGCACTGAAAAGAAATGCAAGAGGAAGGAGTTTTTATGCTCCATGGCTTTAACTTTAGTCTTTCTGCATGCTGTTTGTGCACTTGAATACTTCAGTAGCAGATGTTCTCTTTCTCTGGCACAGAGAAACAAAACACTTTCGTGAAAGCAATGTTTGATCTCTAAATGACCTTGTAAAAGCACAACATGATAGATAGAGTTGATAGAATTTTAGTTATTAGAAAATTAGCTGAACAAGTAGTGAAAATACATTTTATTTTGAGGGTAGGAATATACATGCATATAGAACTGATCATTTCTCACCACAATTTTTGAAAAAAGTTGGCGTGATAAGCTGTGTGAGTGGAGAATACATTAAGTCTAAATTTAATTTGTAATTTAATTGCATGTTTTTAGAAAATATGCATGAAAATATCTTTTTGCCATTCTTTGCATGGGAGTCAGTTGCTCTAACAAGGAGGCTAAAGACCATGGCCTCTAGCGTCTGTCGCTAGAGCACCTTTTGAGGTCAGAGGAATGAGGTTTACCTGCATAGCACTTTACTAGCTGGCCTCCATTACACTTACCCCCTAAACCTCACTCCCATTCCGGACAAGCCCCCACGTGTAACCCACCGGTCCTACTGCACCCAACCCGGTCTGAGCTGGGATCCCACCGGCGATTCTTTGCATGGGGCTCGGTTGCTCTAACAAGGAGGCTAAACGCCTTCATAGCTCTTTGCTAGCTGGCCACTGTTACATATGTTTGAATGTATCTTATAGTAGGGCTGAACGATATTGGGGAAAAAACCTACATTATGATATTTGATTTTTTTGCAATATGAATACAGGGTAACTAGATGTCATTTTGCTCTATTTGGAAAATAGAAGGATTTTTTTTTTTATTCTGATTGGGATGGTTTTGTAGGGAACTGAATGATCAAATGTAGAATAGCACTGTTAGCCATCTTGAGCATCAAAAAATATAAATTTAAAACGAATATTCATATTATTGTAACTAATATTATAAAATAGGTTAAATTAACCAAATAGTTTTGGTTTACTTTCTCGTTAAAAAGCGCTTGTTTTATAACTTTCTTTGACCCTTGAAAATATCTTTTGAGGGATTTATATTTACATGCACAAACAACAGCAGCCTAAACAACAGAACATCGTTGCCTAATTTTACCTGCAGTGCTTCTGTGAGAGGAATACATTCATTTATATAAAATCGACAAACACGAATGTTTCACTTAACAACAAAAATAAATAAATAACCTCGTCATCATTTATATATTCGCTCTATAAGTTCAAGATGATGGCATTAAGGACAGCATGTGCTTTTTTTAAATTTTACATAAGCCTATAGAATGTCATGGGATGTCACTTTTTCACTCTGATAAAACATAATCGCGAATTCGAAAATAAAAGAAAAACCTTTCAAAGGGGTTCCGTTTTGTTAAGTTTACCTGCTTTCAGCTTAATTGTCCGACATGTTTAGAGCAATGTTACAGTATTTAAAAAAAAAAAAGAAAAAAAAAAGACATTGTATTGGCTTACTGTATGAAGCAAATAAAACGAAACACAACGTCACATCATTTGCTTCGGAAAATGAATTAGAAGCGTCTCAACGTCCATATGAAAGCATCTGGTTGTCAGTCTTTGACATGAGTGGACTTTGCTCCGCAGCGCCCCCACACCTTGATGCTTATGACAAGAATAGCATGTGTTGTTATCTTTTTTTTTAAGTGAGCTGTAATCGCCGTCATGCATGAATGAATGATATTTTTGCACTTTACCAAATCACTATACACTATACTAAAATCGCACGTCAAAATAACACATTGTCAATTTTTTTTGAGACCCCCCAAAATTTCACAAATCATGTTTTTAGGGGAGCCCATGTCTTAATTGTGGTAGCCAAGCTTCCCCTAGCTCCCCTGTAGTTCGCACCCTGGGATCAACTATAATCCCAACTTGAAATTCTGCAATATAATTATTGTGGATATGTACTTTGAAATGTGAATGCTGAAACAAAATATTGCATAACCCTATCTTATATCAGTTGTTACAGTTGTGACAAATCCAGAATCCAGTTTGACATAGTTTGTCTATTCAAGTTTACTCAACATGTTTCGACATGTGACACAATTATGAACAAACTAAGTGGATCATGAGAAAATAAATGTGCCTTTTGTTCACAGATTCCTGAGAAACGGATGCTTTTATTAGCAATAGTGAGGTTGCTTAGTGTCTTGTTCGAACACTATCTGAAGTGTTTCAAACCATGAGAATAGTCAGACAGTTGGACTTGAGTGAACTGTTGATGTAGTGTGTGTGTTTGGTTGTACTGTAGCTGAACCATCTATTTTTGGAACAACGCCATGTTGCAACACCACCTGCCAGTGTGTAGACATATTCAACATGAATGTTTATTAAAGAATACATTATTGTGTCTGTTTCAAACAAAACAGCACTGAAGCCAGACATTAGCATACTTCGTAAAAGGACCTTCCTTGAACACCAGATAAAGATTCAACACGGGCTCATTGGAAGTAGGTTCTTCAGCCTACATTTTTGTAAAACCGCATAAGCGTACATAAACATATGTTTTACTGCAGTTTCTAGGTAAAATGAACGCTACGGGGCAGTATGACACCAGCAACGTTTGTTCCTTTTAACACTAATGATATTTACGGGGACATAAAATATTGTTTTCATGCACAACACCAAGTAATACCACAAAACAACTCAAACAATTTTGCCTCACTGATCTACTGTATCTCCATATGGCGTGTTCAGTTTCACTCTGTACAATGTTTTACTTAAGATGTGTAGTGCTTCGGTTCGAGTCTGGTGAATTACTGTTCCACAAAAGCAATGCAAAATCAAGGTAAAACTGTGTGGTTGCAGTGCACTTTTCTCTTACGTTTGCTTTTAAAAACACTTTTGTTTGGGTTTTAGTGAAGGGTTTCTGTTTCTTCTGAAACGTACACAAAAATGTACCCTAAATTACATATTTTAGATTTGCAAAAATTTAGACAGCGTCCTCTAGTGGATTTGTCACTTCAGATGCAGTGTGCAATAAAGCGTACCCCCAAAAAAAGTATTTCATGTTTCACAAAAATGTAGGCATATTTTCCCAATATCAAAATGTGACATATTTAGACTAACCAGTGTCAGAATATGAAATAATGTTTATATGTATATATATTTTTTGGGGTAAGTTAGACAATAAGCTTCTCTAATATGGAGCCAGATCAGTCCCAAAAATAATACATTCACAAAATAAAATTCATACACACTTCACATTTACAAAATTGAATTCGTAAATTCAAAACACAATTCATAAATGCACAAATCCAATTAGTAAATTCAAAACAATTCATAAATATGTAAATTCAAAACACAATTCATAAATACACAAATCCAATTAGTAAATTCAAAACAATTCATAAATATGTAAATTCAAAACACAATTCATAAATACACAAATCCAATTCGTAAATTGAAAACGCAATTTATAAAAAGACAAATCCAATTTGTAAATTCAAAGCACAATTCATAAATACACAATAGGGATGCAATGATTAACCGATTTCACTATTAACCGCGCTTTAATTCATCACGGTTAATCGTAAAGGCTTCTCAACACCGCAGCAACCAAACAAAGTTAAGCCAACTGTGCCCTAGCTTAAAGTTCCGAGCTTATTCACCGAGGCTAATACCCACGCACACTGGATTAACTATAGCTGAGGCTATTAACTAAGGGTCGTTCACATATCGCATCTTTTGCCTGCACAAGTTCGTTATTTCCAATGGAGGTGCGCGGTTTGCGTGTGCATATTGGGAGCAATGTACATGCGGGGAATGTGGTGCGAGAGGGGCGCGATGGGCTCACGCATGCTTTTCAGGCGAATCTAGTTGAAAGAATGCCGTGAGCGTACTGCGAGTCACATGACAAAATTGGACCGATCAGCTTTATACTTTGTATGGAAGATACACATTTCTACTCCAAAGAAAAAAAAAATACAACATGAAAAATACCAAACAATTTTGTGATATAGTTGATCAAAAGTGCCTTTCACACTTTAACTGAAACTTTAACATTTGTTCTCTTTAAAAGGGAAATACTTAGCTAATATGTAGCTTAGATTTACATTAGACAAATACAATTGTTTTTAATTTATTTTTATTTTTATTTATTTATTTATTCATTGTTCTGGCATTTATTTTCAGTGTAAAATTATTACTTATGTTTAAATGCCAAAAACCTTTTTTCACTTATTTTTATGTCCAAATAAAAATGTACTATTGTTTGTTTGTTTATTATTTTTTGTACTGTATTAATTGGTTTCTAAGCCGCAATAAATAACACTTTAAAATAAAATGAGTTTCCATGTGATTTTCTAAACTAGTAGTGTTTTGAAATTAATGAATGCATAATAATCGTGAAACCGTGAGTATTCCTCAGACTATAATCGTACAACCAAAATCTATAATCATTGCATCCCTAAAACACAGACACAATGCATAAATTCAAAACACAATTTGGAAATTCAAAATGCAATTCCAATCAAATTCATTTGGGGAAATAATTTACTTATGAATTCACACATTGTGTTTTCAGTTTATGATTGGGATTTGCGCATTTCTATTATTATCTAATATCTATTTTAGAAACGGTTTCTTCATGATTCTTCGCTTCTGAATGGCTCTGGTATTTAAAATGTTTGTCTGTCTTGTCGTGTTTGGTGCGGACATCCAAATAGCTTGTCCCGTCACGTGTTGTTAGGACACTATGCAACTTGTACAACTATATATTACAAAAAACAGACTTCTCTTCCAGTGCACTGTCATACGATTAATGCATCTTCAGCATAATTCTCATTTGTCATCAACTCTGAATGACAGTGCTTTCTAATATTTTGTTATATCCAAACAAAATATATATTGTCTCTTTTCAAGCTTTGAAACTTCATACTAGAGGAATGTAGGTGATTGTAAATAAACATACCTGACTCACACCTCTGCTGTGTATTTCAATGTCCTTTCTCTTTTCCCTCTTGTTTCTTCCTGTGTTAATAAAACGGCCTCATCCAGGACTCTCCCCTCCTAAATGAAATCCTTCATGTGCTTGCTAAAGCCAAATCTTCCTCCAGTGATCTGGACCAAGTAAGTATGATCCGGCACACGTCTGGTGGGTTTGGGCATCCCCCATGGCCGCATGTCTGGGCCGCTCATTTTTTCCTGCCTTGTTCTCCAAACCTCATCGATGGGGTTTTTGCTCCAAGAATAGAGGGACTCATGTGTCATTGTGCTACATTCATTTAAGCTCTCCTGTCGGGTCTGCTGTGGACGCGGGTCACAGTGGGATGCTAAGTTTCGGTGGCCAGTCTGTTTGTGGCATTTTCACAATTTAGTTTTAAACTTTCGGATTCAATCTGTTACAGACTTTTGCATTAATACTATTAATAAATATTTATAATTTAGTTGTTAAAATTAAATGGGAAAAAAGTTTAAGCATTTAATATAATTGTGAAAATGTCTGTGTATTGATATTTAAATATTTTATCTGAATACTGTATTAAGTTTTATTTTTTTATTTAGCAGTATATTATCTTATATTGTGCATAATATGTACATTTTACCTCATGTTTTTTTTTTTTTTTATCAAGCTAAATATATGGACCCCAGGGTGTTCATAATACGACTTTCTCCTTGTTTGTTTTTCTCTTCGGGGAAATCATAACCGTGTCTGCTTTACTGTTGGAGAAAATGGGAATACGAATATATGTAAATTATATAGAAATGTATGTATGCATTTACATTTATTCATTTAACAGATGCTTGTATCCAAGGTGACTTACAAATGAGGATAGAAAGGAACCACTTCAAATGACCAGAGTGCAGCAATATATAGATGCCGTGACAAGTCTAAGTTAGTTTAGCAGTGTTTTTTTTTTTTCCCCATACATACGCATATACATAGATACACACACACACCCGGGTGGAACACAATCAGAATTACACAATGTTTTTTTCCCAGAAATGTGGAGTGGTTCTAAGAAAGTGTCTGGTGCATACGGAGAGGAAAAGCGTGTATCTCCTACAGGTGGTGTGTCAATCCCACTCACTTACCCAATTTTACATTCCAAACTGGGAAATGGGTGCATCATGAAAAAGAAAACCCATTCATGCCAAGCATGGCTGATTAGGCAGATTATTGCGTAAATTTAAAAAAAGGTGATTTTGAATGTGGCTTGGTTCAAGGCGCCAGATGGGCTGGTCTGAATATTTCAGAGGAAAAAAGACCTTCTGAGATTTTCATGCACTGCCATCACAAAGGTTTACAGAGATGGTCTGAAGAAAAGAGAAAGTATCAAATTATGTGGTAAAAATGCCTTGTTGGTACAGTATATTTCTAAGTTCTGAGGAGAATGGGCAGACAGCATAACATGTCCAACCTTGAAGCAGATGAGCTACAGCAGCAGAAGAACAAACCAGGGGCACTCCTGTCAGATAAGCCTCACCAAAATTAGACTGTAGAACATTTCAGGATGTTTGCCTGGTCTGATCTGCTGCAAATTCTGTTGAGACATTTGGATGGTAGGGACAGAATGTCTACCCACAGTGATTCAGGTTGCTAGTGGTGTGGATATTTTCTTGGCAGGGGGAGTTCTATGCCCTTTTCAGGTGGGTTATCTCTCTGTCATTTCAACCCTCATAAAAACTATGAAAATGTATTCTCTAATTTAAAAAAAAAAAAATTAAATGTTATTTTTAAGTTAGAAGTTGAAAGTTTTTTTTGTAAATAAGTAAATTCTTTTTTTAGATATTTTATGCATGTGTGGTAATTTAAGAGCGATTGTTCTGCTGCTGAGGTGGGAGACGATGTGGCGTGAAATTCAGCTTCCGATGTTGTCTTTGTCACTGCTTTTACTCGTTTAGCCTGCATTATAATGCATTCAGTGTAGAGCTGCACAATCAATTATTTAAAGATCACAGTTTATATTTATGTTCAAGTGGATGTTTAAATTATCACAATTTGCATACATTTATTAATTCTACAATGATTACACACAATTAAAGAGTCATAGAAGAACTGGCATAGCAGTTTATAGTTTACATATGAACACTGTTTATGATAGTGATTAAAATAACAGTGATTAAAATAAAAGTAACTGTCGCCACTGGCTTGCTTGGTTGTGGAGCTGCGCATCGATGGTTTTGCTCTTCAGTGTTTGGACTTACAGCAGTGAAAATTAAACCACACTGAACTGAACTAAACTGAACTTTAACTCTGAAAACTGGACTGACACAGTTTCAATTTACTAGAACTTCTATGTTAAGCTGCTTTGACACAATCTACATTTGTAAAAGTTCTATAGAAATAAAGATGAATTGAATTGTAGTTAAAAGCAACTTAGCGCTTCAAATGAAAGTTGTAGCAATTACATTGTGAAGCCAGTAGGTGGCCATCACAAAATGCCATCAAAAATGTATGTCGCAGAATAATTCTTCAAAAACGATTGATCTAGTAATGAAACATGATGTTTTATGGGTGAGTTATTGAATCAATAATTGAGAATGAGATTTAAAAATATATTACTGGTTTTGTTTTCATGATTATAATGTTAAATTTATACATTTCACTTTGTCAGCAACAGTAGCGAGGGCTGAACCCCTTGAGGTTGAAAGCCTAGAACTGCCTGTTGGGCTCAGTTTGCAAAACATGTTTTTTGCATAACGTTCATTACTGCACTTTTTCTCAGTTTGTTTTTTAAAAAGCTCTGATTGGATTTCGGTTTCCATACTGCTCTGATTGGTCGTCTGACTTAATAAATCGTGATTAGACAAAGTATGTGTTAGTAATGAAACACCCATACCATACTTGTGAAGCATCTTAAACGGTGATAATCAGTCATGATCAATTCATAATGCCACCGTTTTTACTATATTCGTTCGAGCCTCTGAATAGAGTGCGGATATGCAAAGTACTTCAGACTTTGCATATACACAACTTGAGTAAAACATTTGACAGTGGTAAGTTTTTCTTTAGTAAATAGCTCAGCTTTCAGAGATGCAATGTTATAACAATACGACAATAATCTGCACTTTTTCTTTGTGTATGCCTTTTGGCTTCTTTATATTATATAATATTTACCCTAAGCAGATCATAATGGCAGAGGCACTGAACAAAAATACTTTGGATGCTAAAATATCTCCAAAAAATGTTAAGACTTTGAATTTGTATTTCCTCTAGCTAAGTTCTGATTTGAATATGAGCACACCACCATTAGCACTATTTTATTGGAAACCGTGTAGTAGATGTTTATAACATAGTGTTAATTTTGATCCCTTTGATCCAACCCCCTTTTTGCAACTGCAGCATGCACTAGTACAGAAGCTTCTTCCTTTGAAGGGAAGGGCTAATCACTGGGCACATCAAATATTTATTCTTACACTGCATTTCAGGGCAATCTACAGTATGAGCTATATAAAGGCTGCTTTTACACAGTCTCTGCAGTGTTAAAATGTGTGTGAGGAGACTGATGGCAGGGCTGCATCAGCTGGGAACAGGCTTGAGATCTGCCAGAACACTTTCTCTGTGGGGTGTCTGGATTTCTCTCTCACTTTCAAAGCCGTCAGTCTTTTTACAGGATGTGGCAAACTCAGTTGTCAGTGAATTAATATTGCAGGGAACTTTTTAAATGTTCAGAACATGGCATTTTGGTTTGCCGACAATTATTAGCAAGTTCAAGTAAATTGATGAAGTTTTGATTATTTTGAAGAGTCGTCATATAATTGCATTCGTGCTAGGCTTGGGATGATAACCGGTTTCAAGATTTACCGCGGTTTGGAAAAGCCACAGTTTTAAAACCGCTAAAATTGTCTGTTATACCGTTCCTGCGGTATATGTTATTTTTATTTTCTCTTTTTTTACGTGTTGTCAAAGACTTTTTTTTTTTATGGCAACATTATCTCGAGCAGCAAAGTCAATGATTTATTAAAAAAAAATTTGCCTGACATGTTTACTTTTCCAAAATATACAGTTGAAGTTATTAAACCCCCTGAATTATTAGCCCCCCTGTTTATTTTTTTTCCACAATTTCTGTTTAACGGGGAGCAGGTTTTTTCAACACATTTCTAAACATAATAGTTTTAATAACTCATTTCTAATAACTGATTTATTTTATCTTTGTCATGATGACAGTACATAATATTTTACTAGATATTTTTCAAGACACTTCTATACAGCTTAATAAGGCTTAACTAGGTTTATTAGGTTAACTAGGCAGGATAGGGTAATTAGGCAAGTTATTGTATAACGATGGTTTGTTCTGTAGACTATCGAAAATATAGCTTAAAGGGGCTAATAATTTTGACCTTAAAATGGTTTAAAAAAAATTTAAAACTGCTTTTATTGTAGCCGAAATAAAACAAATAAGACTTTCTCCAGAAGAAAAAATATTATCAGACATATTGTGAAAATTTCATTGCTCTGTTAAACATCATTTGGGAAATATTTAAAAAAGAAAAAAAAATTCAAAGGGGGTTTAATAGTTCTGATTTTAACTGTATTTCTGAAAATAAAATATATTGTGTTCAATTTAAAGAAAAGTTGCTGTTTTTTTACCCAGACATTTAATAACCTATGCATGTGTGGTAATTTAGGTGTGATTGTTCTGCTGCTGAGGTGGGAGACGATGTGGCATGTAATTCAGCTAATGCATGTCTTTCCGACGTTGTTAAAGGGGTCTTAAAGATCACAATTTAAACATCCATGTGATAAAATAAATATAAATGGTCACAATTTGCATGCATTTATTAATTCTACAATGATTACACACAATCAAACAATTAAAGAGTCACAGAAGAACTGGGATAACAGTTTATAGTTTACATATGAACACTGTTTATGATAGTAATTAAAATAACAGTTAAAAAGCAACTTAGCGCTTCAAATGAAAGTTGTAGCAATTACATTGTGAAGCCAATAGGTGGCGACAACCATCAAAAATGCATGTCGCAGAAAAGTCTTCAAAAACGATTGATCTAGTAATAAAAATGCTTTAATGAGTGAGTTATTGAATCAATAATTAAGAATGAGATTTAAAAATATTCAATATTAAAACAACTTATTTTAGAGCAGTAATTACAATACTGTGATACAGAGAAACCGTGATATTTTTATCCAAGGTTATCATACCTTCAGAATCTTATACCGGCCCATGACTAGTTCTGGGGGTAAAAAATCTGTCATATTCTTCTGAAGTCCTGCACTGCAGTGTCATTAAAGGCACAGTATGTAATTTTCGCCACTAGAGGGCACATATTCACAACAAACAAAAGCATAGTTGGATGACGCAGTGACTGGGTGTGGAATCATAGGACTGAGAAATCATGTTGATGGATGAGCTAAAGCAGTGGTCCCCAACCACTTTATTACTGCAGACCAGTCAACACTTAAAAATTTTACCGCGGCCCGGGGGGGTTGGGGCCTGGGGTTCTACGTAGATTGCTAGGCGACCATCAACGTTTTCTCAGAGGATGTCAAGCTGACAAAACATTGCTGTAACTCTGATACAAGTTTTATTTGTGGAGAAAATTAAAAAGCACTGCAGTGTTTTGTGTGCTCTGTGTTTGTTTGAAGTAATAGTCTACCAAAATGTGGAAATTACATCAGTGCAGAGGGGGGCTTTGGGCTGACCTTTTTTCTCTTGGAGAGAAAGTGCC
The DNA here is from genome assembly GCA_903798115.1 of Danio jaintianensis. Lineage (NCBI taxonomy): Eukaryota > Metazoa > Chordata > Actinopteri > Cypriniformes > Danionidae > Danio > Danio jaintianensis. The sequence goes on along the minus strand of CAIGQV010016226.1, from coordinate 4,799,900 downwards.
CCTATGCCCAACATCGCCGCTTGCATGCGTCGCTCCCAATATACGACGCAATCCACGTGCCTTCATTGAAAATGCCCGGTAGCAATTGATCCACAGACTGGTACCGGTGCACAGCCCGGGAGTTGGGGACCACTGAGCTGATGTATTCAATGCTTATTATCAGAGTAAAGCCCAGCTCACAGTGTGCAATTTCAGCCATGATTTTGTCGCCTGAGACAAAATTTGGGAAATTCAAAAATATTTCTGTAATGTAGGGTAAAATATGCAACCTTTTAATTGTTTTTTTTTTTTTTTTGAAGCTGCTTAATGGTTGTTGCGATTCGATTTTTCTTTTTCTTTCGGACCGTTTCCTGTAGTCTTACTTCAGCTGCGAAGAGCATCAAACCAGGAACCAATAAGAATTTGATGACTCAATCAGTGCGACAACTGTTTAAAACAACTAAATTTTTTTTCTGGTTTTATTGAGGCACGTTGTGAGCAAAATTACCACTACACTTTGTTTATGCTTGCCGTGAGGTATCGTGTCAGAACAATGGATAGTAAAAGTGTCACAAATGGATGATGTCAAACTCCAGGTGAGTTTTTTTGAGTGTCCGTGTTTGATTGTCATTCAGTCTGACATTATGATGGCTGAGATCTTACAGACAGACATGGGAATAATGTTCGTGCAGTCTGACATGCTACAGTCATTTAGATTTATTAAAAATTAAACCATGTGAGCTTAGCTTAATGCTGAAATCTGTTGAAATGAAATGAGAGCACTGAAGCAATTGCTGAGGAGAGACAAAGCAGCGGAGCTTTTATTATGCCATGCACAGTCCACTGCTTCCTGGTCTTCCACTCGTGATCATAGAATATAGATATATGGAATACAGATCATGGAATTTCTGGAATATTGTGGAATTTTAAAAGGTCCATTCCAGACATTGAAAGTCAGGGAATTTTCTATATATATTTGTCCATGTCATGGAATATCAGGGATTTTTTTTTATTTTATTTATCAATATATTCTTTTCTCTCGTTGTTTCACAGCTATTGTTATGGCTATTTTTTAGCTCTGTTACGTTCACAAGACTGTACCTTTTAACTAAGCTAAACATGTCAGGATAATAGAAATTTTAAAAGCTTTGGCTTCAAAATGACAGAGTGTTAAAAAGTAGACGACAGAAAAGCTAAATACGTTTGTAAAACTACTATTGAGCTATCAAACCTGGGAGAGGGGGCACTTCACAGCCACACAAACAGCAAGTACTTAATTTTTTTAATTCAAAATCTGAGGTAAATTATGCATGTTTTTTCACATAATGGCTATTAAAGTCAGGCAATACTTGATATACAAGCTAAAACTATTTTACTATCATTTTTTTTTTTATTTAACATTTTTAAAATACGTTTTATGGTTCATGTCATGTTTCCGTTTTCTGTAAAACCTACCTGGAAATGGAGGGTGCGTGACATCGTTAGTTACTAGTTAAAATTGATTATTTATCTGGATTTGAACATTCACTCAAAAAAAATATTTGTGCTGCTTGTTCAAACTGCTTATTTAAAATAAGCTGAATCAACACAATTCTTGAGGTTTTTTTAGGGTCAATTTAATTGTTTTATGTTCAATCTACTTAAATTTGCAAAAACAATTAAGTTAACTCAGTCGATGTTTGTGTTGAGACAACACGAAGGAATTGTGTGGAACCCAGCATTTTTTTTCAGTGTTCTGCGAAACATTCGCGATAAAGTAAGTAGCCTACGTAGGGGAGCGCGGGGCACAAAGTAACGCGGGGTAAAATGTAACACAGAGTTTTTGCTCAGGGTTAACCATGGCATGCTTCCAAGGTTTTCACCACAGTGTCAGCAGACATCCTCCTGCGAAATTTGGATGAGAAACACAGGAGAAACCATTTTTGCAGCATAAAAGTATTTTTTTATTATAATCGATATTTTTTTATTTAAAAATTTTTTGTGAAAGTATGTACGTAAAATCTTATATTGTTGTGATTACCGTCTTCTAGGCTAAAAGATGGAACCATTTTGAAAGATGTAAAAAACACACAGTGACTGCTAGCCAGTGTTGAGGAAAACTCGACACAGTGGGGTTAGTTGTAACAGGGTGTTACAATTAAGCCACACACTGTTGGATATAAATTAAACAAACAAAATAATTTTTTGAATTTTGAGTGTAATGTTGAGAACTTTTTATATTAAAATGTTTTTTAATAGAAAATATATTTTTAAATAGAAAAAAATTAATTTTATTGCTAATCATGCAAATAAATGCATTGTATAATAATGGATAATAATGCAAATAAATTCAAATGTGTTTATCCAATAAATAAATAAATAAATAAACATACTGTGCTGTGTAGAATAAAACAAATTGAGCCAATTACTGAGGAAATATAGCTACTATTTAAAGTAAGTTAATTGTGTGAAATCTGCCTTTTTAAGCATGTGTTACAACTAACCCTCTGTCTGTTACAACTTGCCCCGCAGATGGGGTAAATAGTAACATTTTTACTCCTGGCACTTTTGGCAATACTGCACAGAAACCATAATGTCCGCCAATCATAATTTCAGTGATAATTTGTAGGAGAGGCTTGTGTTTTGTTGGTAAAAAAAATAGGGTTTGTCCAACCCCATTACTTTGTTCATTATTTGGTCAAAACCAAAAAGTGTTACTTTGTGCCCCGCTCTCCCCTAAGTCAGCAAAGAGCATTACCAGTGATTTAGTAATGGAAAAAGTCTTACATAAAGTATTTTTTTTAATCTATTGTGGTCTTTACAATGTATTAAAAATGGTTCTGAATTGCCTGACATGCAAACACCCAACGTAATTTTATTATTAAGCTACGTTTTATGATGCTGATTGACATACTATCACTGCTATGCTACTATCTCTAGACTTCGCGAAAACCCACCACTGCATCGTAAATATGACAATCATACTTCAGTAATACCCAAGTCCTGGTTCACTTTGGTCGCAAAACACATGAATTCGACACAATCAGAGACTTCCCGAAAGACCGTTGCGTTGTGAACTGTGAACATGTGAAGAAGCACGAAGAAACATTATGGCGCGTTTTGCTCTCTGTAAACTGAGGATACACTCTCTCTCTCTCTCTCTCTCTCTCTCTCTCTCTCTCTCTCTCTC
>CAIGQV010016226.1:4773365-4796652 GCA_903798115.1 Danio jaintianensis | reverse complement strand
TCTCTCTCTCTCTCTCTCTCTCTCTCTCTCTCTCAATTCAATTCAATTCAATTCAATAATTGCTTTAATAATTATTATTATTAATTTAATTTATTAATTATTAATTATCAATTTAATAATTGCTCTCTCTCTCTCTCTCTCTCTCTCTCTCTCTCTCTCTCTCTCTCTCTCTCTCTCTCTCTCTCTATTCAATTCAATTCAATTCAATTCAATAATTGCTTTATTGGCATGACAAATGTTACAAATGTATTGCCAAAGCATTTATAAAGTTTACATAAAAAAAAAATAAAAGAACATACATATATATATATAAAAAAAAAAAAAAAGATTTATACATATAATAATTAAATAAATAATATATCATATTATTATTATTATTCAATATATCATATTCATTTATATCATATTATTCATATATAGATATATATATAAAAACAGAATACACTGTACATTTAACAATCAACATTTTAAGATAAAACGGTAATAAAAAGTTACTCAGTTTCTCTCTCTCTCTCTCTCTCTCTCTCTCTCTCTCTCTCTCTCTCTCTCTCTCTCTCCCTCCCTCTCTCCCACTCTCTCTCACACACAGACACACACGCACACCCTTGCTCTCTCTCGCGAACTTCACCGACAGTCAACATGGCCAGAAAATACAAGCACGTGGACTGCTCTTATTTTGCTCTCCGTTCTTGAGGAGTAGCGCTTATGTTCGCCTTCAGCGTGATTCTCGTTAAAGTCGAGAGATTTGCGCAATGAGATGCTGAGAAGCGCGCTGTCACGGTCCGCTTTCAGAGGATGGACTGCATTTGTATTGTTACCACCAAGGTAAGCGCACTGAGCAGCGAGCACTTGTAATGCTTTATTGTTTATTAATAGTCCGATTTATTGTTGAGCAGAAAGACTAATGTTATTGAAGTAATTACAGTATATATAAGCATGCTAGTATTTTATCTTACTCCGTCTTGTTTGGATACCCCGCATATTTTGAACTTGAAGCACTGTTAAAAGCTCCTTGTTAAAAAAAAAGTGAATATCTGCATGTAATAAGTTGAGAAGAGAATGACGTGCAGTGACGTTGTATTGATATTATTGTAAATTGTATTATTGTTGTTGTTTATACTAATACTACTACTACTAATAATAATAATAATATTAATAATAGTTTTTATTATTATAATATTATTGTGTCCTAAATGTTAGACTAACTAGAACATTATTTTTATTAATTGGCACACAAAGTCTGATACAAACATTTACATATGTATGCATTATCTTTTTTACTACAGTTTTTAACATTATATACTGTATACGGGGTAAAGGGGGAAAGAAATTCAGGGGAAAATGGGGACAAAAATGAAATATAAAAGACTAACTAGGACATCTAATAATACTAACACATTGCTGCTTGTTTTAATTCAACTGGTAGATTTTATGTTTGTTTTTACCAACAATTTAAGTATTCGGGAAAAAGCATTTAAAATGTTAGTGTTAGTAGTCAATTATTAGAGAACATTTTAATATTTGCAATTGAATCAAAAGCATATTGCTTGTGCACATTCAGTCTCACTTGTTATCCTGTTTTACCATTTGTTACTAGTGTTTTTAATCTATTTTTTTACTTAGTCACTTGTATAGTTCTCTGGCTTCATCTTCGTGTTTGTTAATGTCTTAAGTGAGAGACCATGTTAATATATTTCATCATTACATCTGGATAAATATATGATGATAGCATCTTCATGTTTTGAAGAACTGTGTCTTTGTATTCCCTTGTACAACCAGATACAATTAATACCACCCGCTTAAGGGTTGTGCAGTCCAAATTACTTATCATATTAGCAATGGTAATAACACTACTGTATATAAATATGCAGTTTCTTCTTCTCTCCGTGGTTTCTTACGAGTCCACAGATTATTTTCTTCATTTCAGTACGCATGATTCATTGGATATACAAAATGTAAGTGGTTGCAAACAGTTTATATGGACTGAGTTTAAACAAACAAATTAAATGTAGTAATGTTCAACTTAATTTGTTTGTTTAAGTTCAGCCCATATAAATAGTTTGCAACCACTTATACCTTAAATGTAGTAAATCCAATAAATATTTGTTTTCAGTGTAGTTTATGCCATTGTTATATTTTATAATTGTTCATAGATGACTGAACTTGCAATGCTGAATGGCTTATTTTTGTGCTGATTTGTATGAAGATAGATGTTTCAGTGCTATTTATGTCAATGCCGTGCTGTCAGGAATCTGACATTTTGTCTTAGATCTCTACTACCTGACAAAAGTCTTGTCGTCTATCCAAGTTTTAGGAACAATAAGAATAAAAACTGTTTTCTAGTTTGATCATTTGGTATCGGAAGTGGCTTATATGAAAGGCAAAGGCCTCTAGATTACGCTTATTTGACCAAAATAAAATATGATCATGCCTTGATTTTTAATTATTTAATTAGGACAGTAAGGTCTGACTTTGCTTAGACAAAAGTCTTGTCACTGAACAGAAATAATGTACAGTATAGAATATAAAGTCATGGTGCAGTGGAAAAAGAATGAATATTGTGTATGAGCATGAGCTTTGAGGACTGCATCCATACATCTCTGCAATGACTCAAATAACTTATTAATAAAGTCATCTGGAATGGCAAAGAAAGCGTTCTTGCAGGACTCCCAGAGTACATTAAGATTCTTTGAATTCATCTTCAATGCCTCCTCCTTCATCTTACCCCAGACATGCTCAATAATGTTCATGTCTGCAGACTGGGCTGGCCAATCCTGATACCTCAGGCTGTTGATGTTGTCATCCACTTTGCAGATCTCTCGCACGCCCCATACTGAATGTATCCCCAAACCATGATTTTTCCTTAACCAAACTAGACTGATTTCTGTGAGAATCTTGGGTCCATGCTGCTTCCATTAGGTCTTCTGCAGTATTTGTGATGATTGGGATACAATTCAACAGATGATTCATCTGAAAAATGTACCTCCTGCCACTTTTCCAAATGATCAACTAGAAGTCAAGTTATTATTTGTTGCTCTTACAACTGGGATCGATGACAAGACTTTTGTCAGGTAGTGTATCTCCCTGATTTAAACTAATTTATCAACAATATATGGAAATCATGTATGTTGAAAGCTCGTCGTCCCTTCTGTAAGATTCAAAGGCTAAACTGAGCCAACATACATTCAATTTAAAAGACAGGTCAGATATATTTTAATACTGCAGTGTGTTCTACTATAATGTGTCTTGGTCATACTTGGGAAACAGGACAGTAGGGGGCAGAAACGTTTCTACATACAGTATGTTTACTTTATTTTTCATTCATTTGAGAATAATATAATTTCATATTATTCTCCATTATTAAGGTGTGGTCCCATTTGTAAAGGTAAATTGGCTATTAATAATAAAGTAGAGTATATGGAACACAGCGGAATTCACTTTTAAACAGCTCAACTCTTGGTCCATGTGAGAAAACATTGCCCTCGTGTGAAATTCCTGATATTCTGTATTGCTTGTAAAATGACTGTATCTATCAAATGCATTGGAGGACAAATGGTAATGTGACCCATACCTTTATAATTTCTGAAACTGGCTTGATGAGTGCCCTAATTAATTGTTTTCTTTAAGTTTTTGGATATCAGATTTTTATTAAACTAGGTCTCACTAATATATTCAGTATTAAAAAGCTCCTATTGAACAAAATCAACTTTTCGAAGATTTTTGGAGAGAAATGTGTGTAGGAATATGTGTACACAGCCATATTAGAGTGGTATAAACACGTCAAGTCCTTTCTAAAAAAAATTCTAATGTTAAATCAGGATCCAAATCCCAATTTTGAGGCCATCTGCATTGTGAAGTAGCAAGTGCGGTTTTCCAGCCTGATCTCATGAGGAAACGTAACTATTTTATGTTTCGTCAGTTTAGTGGCTAATTCGTACGAATTCGTACAAGTTCAGTCATACGAAAATGTATTATTTTAAAAAGGAGACGTGGCACCAAACTCCACCCCTAAACCCAACCATCATTGGGGGATGAGCAAATCGTACTAAATTGTATGAATGAGATCATATGAATTCATACGAATTAGCCACTAAATCAAAAAGTTACAAATTATCATGAGATAGCGTTGAGCTTTCCCTGCCCACCAATATTGATTGACAGGCGTATTATCATGTCTCGGTATTAACACGTATAAGTGTCCACAAAGAAGCACCTCAAGAAGTAGTAAGTGGTACACTTAAATAAAGAAAAGACAGTAAAACCACTATCTAATTATACATAACTGCTGGAATCACCAGAGAGGCATAGTGTCAACTATAAACGAGGATGATTCAAGCACACAAAATAGGAGTCCTGGTTTGTGGACGTTAAATAATGTTTATAAAATTCCCTCTGACCCCAAATATTTACATTTGCAGCATGGTGATAATAAATAATCTGACGGGTACTTTGAACCAAAACTTCATAGACCCATTCTAGAAACACCAAAAGCTTTACACCTTGTAAAAAGGAGCATAATACAACATGGTTTAAATTACTATACCTTTGATGGCTTTGTAAAGCTTAACTGCTCTTCAGAGTATACAGTAAGTAAGTTGCAGCAGTTTTTGTAGCCCTAAAATTTCCGAACTGTTTATGGTGAAATTATTCTTAGCTAAGCATATACACGCACATTTATGATCCCTAAATATAGAACACACAAATGACATTTCGAAGTAAACCATGAATAAACTATGAGCTTCTGTTGTCAGAAATGTTGCAGATGAGGCCATTTCTGCACCGGAGAGCAGGGTTTGAGTCCCTGTGTGGGGAATTGTCAAGGAGTTCTCGCTTTCCGTCCCTCCTCTTTTTGCCTAACCCCTGACACCCCGCTCTTCACTCAGAGAGCCTGCTCCGAGGCGTCGCAGAAGATGTGGAGTGACTGCATGTTTTCTGCATGCATGAGCGCTCATGTCTCCACTGGTCTGTGCCAGCCTCAGGGCATGCCGGGCTTGGAGTTAAAAGCACATAGATCTCCATGTGGATTTTACATCGTCTTCAGCTACATTTTAAGACTACATGCTTAATAGATTTAGCAGTCTTAAAGAGCTCCGCAACAAACTACACTGTAAAAAGAAATCTGTAAAATTTACAGGTTGCACATATTGGCATACAGAAATGCCAACTGACCCAGCTGGGACTCGAACCAGCGACCTTCTTGCTGTCAGGTGACAGTGCGCCACCTCAAAACTCAGTACATGTAATTTCCGAACTGTTTACGGTGAAATTATTTTTAGCTAAGCATATACACGCACATAGAGTTTAAAGCCTTCAGGGACAAGAAATTGTACCATTTGTAACTTTAATTTTATCGAATTATTTGAACAGCAAAGTCTTTGCAGTGTTATTTTATATTTAATATGATTTGACTACCCTGAAATCCATAAAGCACTGTTTATTGCACTTTTTATATTTGTTCTATAGTATTTGGTTATGCTTGTAATTTATTTATTAGTATTTCATAATAAACAAATTACATTACATTTATTATATTTGGAAATCGTACCAATCTAAAATTAATCAATCATTTTCGAATAGATCTATTCAAGTCATCTGGCGAAATTGTATGAATATATGGCTATATCGCACATAATTGTGTATATAAAAAAGAAAATCAAACACGGAGAGTCTCAAAAATCCTTTTGTACAAGGAACTACTTTCTTCCGCCATTCATTCACATCTGCAGCTGACGGTCTGAACAACAGAAACCGTTGCTAATCCACAAACGTCATTTTAGAACTAGTATTTGAATGATTCTCCAGCATAAAGGCTGATTTATACTTCTGCGTCAAGTGCACGCGTATGCTTCGGTGCAGCTTGCATATGGACGCATAGCCCTCGCTGTGGCCGTCGCTGATGCGCACCTCTCAAAAATGTAACTACACGCCGCAACAACGCATATCGCAAGCACTGTGATTGGTCAGCTTGGTAGCGCTGACGAGTGTGGGCGGGACCGAGAGCCGCGCGAACCCGTTGGAGCGAGTGTTTACAAGTGTGGAGTTCCGTGAAGGAGCTCCAGATGGAAACTGTTGTTTTGTGATTAAAGTTGTTGCACGTCCGCCGGTTTCCGCCTCTAAATGAGCGAGTTTTAGCTACTTCTACATTAAGGTAGTATTTAGAAAAAACAAAACACCAGCAAAGAAACTCGACACAGAGGAACATAAAAACCTCACTGCCAGCTAGCGTTTCGGAAGTGTTATTGCAGAGCAACACAAACAGCGCGCAGAAGTATAAATGCATGACAACGCGCAAGGTATGCGCCGTGGGTCACGCCGATCACTCGACGCAGAAGTATAAACCAGGTTTAATACATAAAGTGATAGCAAAATGGGTGATTTTGCTCACATTCTAAGATTATAAGGCTGAATGGCACAAAATGCCATCAATCTACAAAGATTTCCCAGTATTTCTCTGTTGCAATCGGGATATCACAATAATTAACCTCAAAAAAGCCAAAGCAAAGCAAACACTACCAGATTACTATGGTATAAATACAGCACTATAACATACAAAAGAGAGAGATCGACTTAGAATGTCACTTACCTGTTTTATAATGGTTTGATCAGCTGTAGTTTGAAGTTTTTCTCCCCTAAGGACTTATTATGCGGTCTCTGTCGCCATCTTGTGGCGGAACGTCAACCGTCTTTGCTCTGCTTAGTATGACAGGCTGATGGCCGCCGACACGCTGAATCTCCAAAATTATAAATATTTAAAATAGGCATATATCTTTATAAATAAACTGCATAGTTGCAATCTAAACAACTGCGTTCTCACCTAAAAAAAAACCCTCAAAAGCACATTATGTTGTCCAAAAGCTGCAATATTTGTCGAACCGTAGTAAATTGTTTAGTCCCTCTTTAGTCCTAGTGTGGGCGGAGTAATACACAAGGGTGAAGAGGCTGTACAAGTGCTGATATTGCTTTAATATATCTCACGGCTATTAGCTAATCAGACAGAACTGTTGTGTGTGTGTGTGTGTGTGTATATATATATATATATATATATAAATCGCAGAAATGCTAAAATATTGCAATGTCAGCTTTTTCCAATATTGCGCAGCCCTAGTTGAAATCATGGATATTTTGTGTACCTATAAAGTGGTCTGAGGGATTAAAGAGACTAATTCAGCTCGTTTGTGTTTATGTGTTCGTTTGCACAGATTAAATCTGGTTTAGGTTGGCTTTGTGGGAATCAATGTAGCGTAGCCTGCATCAAATGTCAAGTGCTACACGCATTATCCAAGTCCATGCAAATGCATGACTCATTAGCTCTGATATGGACCATTATCCTTTGGGCATTACAGTATGCGCTGATCACTTGCTTCAGATATATGTACTTGATTTCAGCCTACCATCATGACTACTACTTTATGATGTCTTGAGAGATCTCAAGATCCATACATTAAAATAAAAGGAAGACACTTTCATGCGTTGCCATTTAAATGTCAAATATCATACTGTACTATGCAGGCAATGTCTCCCAGGTACATTACCTTTGTTATTTTTATACATGGTGATAATGATGCCAAGCTTCCTCTTTCTCTGTATTTAGTGGGTCTGAGATATCAGGCTGAAACACAATCTCACCATATTATTTTATATTTTAAAAGAAGCTATAGTCAACTCAACATCATATATTTGCTTTCATTTTATACAACAATTCCAAAGTTGGGGTTGGGTTTTTTAGTGGAGGAATAATTGGATGTACCAATCGGCTATCAGTGAACATATTAAACCAGTAGTAAATTGGTGCAGTGTAGTATCCCAATATTTTCAGCTGTGAAATTAGTTTTTTTCTTCAAATATTTCTCAAATGATGTTTAACAAAGCAAGGAATTTTTCACAGTATTTCCTATAATATTTATTCTTCTGGGGAAAAACTTATTTGTTTTATTTTGGCTAGAATAAAAGTTTTTAATATTAAAAAAAACATTTTAAGGTCAATATTATTAGCCCCCTTAAGCAATAATTGTTTTCGATTGTCTACAGAACAAACCATCGTTATACAATGACTTGCCTAATTAACCTAGTTAAGCCTTTAAATGCCTTTAAGCTGAATACTAGTATCTTGAAAAATATCTAGCCAATTATTATGTACTGTCATCATGGCAAAGATAAAAGAAATCAGTTATTAGAAATGAGTTATTAAAACTATTATGTTTAGAAATGTGTTGAAAAAAATCTTCTTCTAATAATCTTCTAATAATTCTGACTACAACTGTATGTCTAATACTGGTGCATATTGATGCTCTCCAACACAACCTTAGCACACATGAGAGGCAATGGGCAGCTCTCAAATGACATTTTGGATGTAAATTTAGATGATAACTTCATCTTAGAGCAACACTGTTATGCTTCATTCTTGTAAAAACAAATTACAAGTCAGGGATTCAACAATGATTCATTCTTAAAGATTTATTTGTTCTTAAACGAATCAGCCATTCTTGTAAGTAAACCACTCAGACTTGTCACCACCTACTGGCACCTTAGTATGGTTGTTGCTAGATCAGATAGTTAACGATAATTATTTATATTATTTATTAAGTTTCCCATTAATTGTATTTTATTAACGTCTACCCCTACCCCTACCCCAACCCTAAACCCAACCATCACAGTAATGTAAAAACAGTAGTTGTACCCAGTATTATTTATATTATTTACCCAATAAATTGTATTTTTATCGTCTACCCTTACCCCAACCCTAAACCTAAGCGTCACAGTACTGTAAAAATATTAATTATTGTTATACAGTGTCACAAAATGATGCTATATTAATGTGCGTGTCCGTAGCTGTATCCTATCTAGACTTTACATCTTAATATCTTTATTAATAATTTTCAATATTATTGAATTTTGAATATTACTTTATTAGTAATTATCAGTATTTTCTGTCAATATTGCCTACCTCTAGTGAAAATGTAAACGATAAAACCACGAGTTAAATTTTCAAATGGACTGATTCGAAGTGGCAGCAGTTTCTGCATATCAGCTGTTTGTCCATATGGACCCACAGCTCTGAGTGGAAAAAAAAAGGCAGCGTGGCACGAATAGTGGTGTGGAAACTGCTGAAGCAGACAAAATAGTGGGTCCTGCTAAATAAAAGTGGCCCACAGTCAAAGAGTATTTTGTTCAGGATGTCCTTATGACCCCCATGAACTCAGATTTGGACTTGTCTTGGCTATATCTGTTAGCTTTGAAAGCGTCACATGCACTTCAGACAATACAAGCTTTTAGCAGACTGAAATTTCGTTGTAAACTCTGACTTGTGCTGACTGCAGTTCTTTATTTGAACTATTCTTTATTACTGATGAACACCTAGGGCTGAGCGATATGGCAATAATGCAATCTCGATAATTATTTTCCACATTGAACGATATATATTTCGATATAAGTTGTTAATGCTTCCAGATTTAAAAGAGTACCCCAACAATGACTGAAGCCACGAAAATTAGAGGGTCCATTAAATGGTATAACATTTTTTCGGTGGCCAAAAATTCGGTACATCGATACATTCGGTCTAATATCAACACACTTTTAGATTCCCATTGTTGCACATTTCTGCTGTGTGATTGGCTCTTAGATCATTATAGAGTAAAAAAAGTCTAGAGCTTAATATTGTTATTGACATCAATTTTAACGCGTTTCGATATAATATCGTTTATCGGCCCAGCCCATGAACACCATTAGTGTGGTGTTTAGCTTTGTAAATGAACTTAACGGTCTAAACCTTTGCTTAATTTGAAATTGATCATAACAGGGTCACGTCGTGCATTAATAAAATTTTTTAAAAAAGTCTTTTATCATGGTAACTTGTCAGAGTGTATGAATATGATCCTCATGCCACACTTCAAGACCTCAATTATTATAATGTGTAAATGTACAACGTACACAAGAGATCTTATCCAGAGTTATACAGTGGTCCCTCGTTATTCGCGGGAGTTGCGTTCTAAAAATAACCCACAATAGGCGAAATCCGTGAAGTAGTTCGGTTTATTTATTACAATTATTATTATAGATGTTTTAAGGCTGTAAAACCCCTCACTACACACTTTGTACACTTTTCTCATTCAGCATTAACATTTTCACACGTTTCTCTCGTTTAAACACTCTCAAAGTTCAAACCGTCATAGAAAAGTCCAGTATTATAGAATGAAACCAAAGATTAAAACTTGTTTTCAAGCCCAAACATTTGTTTGAGAATATTCATTTTTTCCTTAATGACGCCCTACAGCCCCGTAACTTCTACCTTCCTTAAGCATGTCCGGAAGTCCAACTTTTTGTGTGATGGTTAGCATCTTCCTCTGCCTTTTTGGGTGCTACCGCAGGTGCCTTTGACAGTGCAGAATGTTTCGTCGTCATTGTGGGGTTTGTTGGGGGGAAAACTTGCAATCATACAGTACTTCACTTCAGAGTCGCACTGCTAGTGATCAAAGATTTATGTCAATTTGGCAAGCTGAACGCATTCTGTACTGTACAGGAGACATGTCACTGAGGAGGTGCTTAGTGGTCTACAGCCAATCAGGATGCAGAACATAATGCGCTGTAGAAAAAAAGCATATCAAATTGCATTAAAAAAATCCGCGAAACTGTGAGGCCACGAAATGTGAACCGCATTATAGCGAGGGACCACTGTACATAGGGCTGGGCGACATGGCAAAAATGCAGTCTCGATAATTATTTTCCATATTGAACGATGACGATATATATTTCAATATAAGTTGTTAATGCTTCCAGATTTAAAGAGTACCCCAACAATGACTGAAGCCACAAAAATTAGACGCTCATTAAACAGCATAACTTATTTTCGACCGATAAATTCGGCTGGCAAAATATCTCTAATATCAACACACTTTTAGATTCCCATTGTTGCACATTTCTGCTGTGTGATTGTCTCTTAGATCAACATAGAGTAAAAAAGTCCAGAGCTTATCATTGTTATTAACATAAATTTTATCGCGATTTGATATAATATCGTTTATCGGCCCATCCCTAACTGTACACCAATCAAAATTAAATGAAAATCAACACTTTTTGCAATGGCCCGCAATTAGCTGTTAGTGACATTTCAAACCAGTAGAGGTGGGGAAATATTGTAGGCGTCCATGCAGAATATTCCGTTATTAGTATATTTGTTTGGTAGTTTGGCATTTATTTTTCTATTTTGAGATTCAAGTATGCTTTTTATCCCCCGAACACGTTATCCCGCACAAATCGCTTCTCATTCAAGCTTGAATATGATTCGACCCATTAGTGAGCATTATGACGCTGGCTACATCATAAATAAGACCTGTTTCGTTCCTTTATTTAGACTGCCTACCATTTATGGTGTCAATGAACACATGGACACCAATATCGATATATCACCAATGTTTTATTATACTATTTAATGTAGAAAGGCAGCATTGGTAACTAAAGAATCATGGATGCGTATTTTTGCTGCATATTGATGCTCTCCAACACAATCTGAGCAGATGTGTAGGTGCATAGTTTAGAGTATTCACTTTATTTAGTTGGTTTATACATTTATATTGTGTCCATGCCAAAACGTAAAGGACGGGAGAAAGGGAAGATTTCCTTAGCTGTGTTTGAGGACAGTTGTGTATCTTGGGAGTCTGAATGGAAGGATTGACTCTTCTCATGTGACCTGAACAGTGCAAACCTCCGCAGAGACTATTTCGATTCTCACAAACAAATTCATTGTGAGAACAGTTATGGGATTTGTTGCTCCCTATCAAACATCCTAGCCAGTAGCAATAAATATTGTAGGGATTTTCCCATTGATTTGTGTGTACAGTGGATATTTTGCTAGTTTAATGTTAGAATGAATTGAGAGCCATGTTTACTATCAGCTTACTCCAGTTCAAACGTTTTTTGGTGTTGCTGTAGGTAGGTAGGGCCGCACTATATTGGACAAATCGAACATTGCCATATTTTTTTTACTCTGCGATATATATTGCGATATGAATACATTTTCACTAGATGAGTTGAACAACTATTTGGAAAGAATTGATAGTTTTAGATTGATTGGGATGATTCTGTAGGGGAGTGCATACAATATAATAAACAATATAGAAAACAGAGATAAATTCAGTAAAGAAAAATATGCAAATGATATTGTTCTCTTATTGTTCTCAGAGGAGTCGAACTGTATTCAGGTATACAACAATCGAATAATGAAATGTAAAATAATACTGTAAAGTCTTCGTTTTATAAACAATTCAGTGAAATTAATCATTATTAATTATTTGTCAAAGTTACAAACATTACAATTTCTTATGCCTGAATGCTTTTAAAACCCTCACACAGTCACAGGCCTCAAAAAAACACTTGCGAATGGATAAATTATAATCCAGACTCAACATTGCGTATACTCGCGATCTGACTATTGCGAATGATCACATTGCGATATCGATGCTAAAATGATATATTGTGCAGCCCTATTGTCAGGACAAAAATGCTCTGAAATATTAGCACTAAAAAAGCGTGGACAAAGAACTGTGGTTGAGTTTGTTGCATATGATATAGATTTGCTGTATACATAATTTGTAGGGGGAAAAAAAGTCAGGATATGAGACATGAGCACCACAACCTTGGCATTTATTCTTCACTTTAAAACTGAAGAGTGTGTAAGCTGACCCAACTGTCATAAAGGAAGCACAGTACTAAATTTTGAAGATTAATATTTCTTTTTGCTTGTTCAATGTTAATTCATATTACAGGGCACTTTCAAAATTTCAAAGAGGTCAAACTTTGTCTTCAGTTTTGGCTGACAAACATGGTCAAATAAACAGTTAAAGTCAAAATTATTCGCCCCCCCCTGTGAATTTTATTTTCTTTTTCAAATATTTCCCAAATGGTCTTTACCAGAGCAATGAGTTTTTCACAGTATTTCCTATAATATTTTTTCTTCTGGAGAAAGTCTTATTTGTTTTATTTCTGCTAAAATAAAAGCATTTTATTATTTATTTTTATAAAACCATTTTAAGGTCAATATTATTAGCCCTCTTAAGCAATATTTTTTCTTCAACTGTACATAAATGCCACTGAACATGCATGTCAGCACTGAAAATAGATCCCCTAGTTAGTATTATTAACCTTTTAACTATTTTTTTTCTGGAGCTGTGCAAAATCAAAAACTGCGTAAATTAATTTGTGAAGAAATAAGAGCATTCATTGAGGTGAAAAACACTTCTAGTCTGAGTACTTCACTATAATCAACATCGTTTAAGTCTATATGTGTGCTCAGTTGGAGGACACATATAAACTTAAACCATATCATAACTTAAAAACAATAAATGCATGATTGCAACAATATGGTTTTGCTCTGTTCTTTTAAGCTGTTTTTGTGTATTTTTGGAAGAATAATACAGTGGCAATCAACATAGATTGTTTACTTAATAATGTATTTTCTCCCTCATTGTATGACATTTTGTTAGGCTGGTTATTAAGCACTAGACTAATTAGGCTTGGAGCAGAATCATGGTGTTTATCATAAATTATAATGTGTGTGCTTTTAAATAAAGGGCATTTCATACAAATTCTAAGAATAAAGTGAGAAGTACAGTCACAAACAATGACCCTGATTCATCCATTTTTAACCCTTGTGTGCTGTTGGGAATGTTTTCATCCACTCAGGGGTGATTTTGAGGCTTAATTTGGCCACAACTTACTCTGTGTTTCAGCAAATGGAATGATTTTTGGTGACAAATATTATTTTGACACATATTTTGGGAAAAGGCTTTGAAAAGTTTCAACAATACACTCTGGGCAATTTGACTACCCTTTAGTTATGTTGGTGGCTGTTTTTGCCCCATTGACTTCCATCATAATGACATTTTTTGATTGCAAAGCCATGACAGCATATAATCATGCATTCCTCATTGTTGCTGGTTTTCCCTCTTGGGAAGAGGTAATTTCTATTTTAGAAACAGTTTCTATTTCTGCAACGTCGCAGCAAAACAACAACATGAATTAATATGTCTAGGATCACCGCAGGTACAGATTATGTGTTTTATTCAGTGTTAAATGCTAACAAAATGCGGTTTAAATAACGGTTTGTAAACGGTTTGAAAATGAAAGTCAGAATTGTAACCAACAACCAAACCAACAACATCAGTCACTCAACCTATGTACTTTTAATAAAGTTAAATAGATTAAATATGTATTAGTTAGATTATAACCCTTACCATTTAGTCTGGAGTAAAGTAGCTGGTATTTAAATGATTGATTGGTACAGCGGGGAAAATAAGTATTGAACATTTTTCTCAGAGAACATATTTCTAAAGGTGCTGTTGTAAAAAAACCAAATCTAATTATTTTACAAATTAAGTTATGCATAATAACATGAAACAACGCAGAGAAAGTGTTGAACACATGAAGAAAGGGAGGTGTAGAAAGGCAGGGAAAGCCCAGACAGCAGCTGAAATCTCTCAGTAGTTCTTAAGCAACCCTCTGCTCTTCCTCAGTGTAAATGAATATTAGCTGCTTCAGTCCAACATCTACATTATCAGGATGATGAATATGAAACCAGGGTGGACATTTCAGCAAGACAATGATCCAAAACACAGCCAAGAAAACTCTCAAATGCTTTCAGAGAAAGAAAATCAAGCTGTAGAATGGCCCAGCCAATCACCTGACTCTAATCCAATAGAAAATACAAATTGAAGCTCAGATTTGACAGACGAGACCCACAGAATCATCAAGATTTTTACACTCTGTTGAAGTCAGTGAAAAACTCACACCTGAGCAATGCATGTGACTTCATTCTCCATATGAGAGGTGTCTTTAAGCTGCCATCACCAAAAAAGCATTTTATGTGAAGTACATTTCAGTAGTTCAGCACTTTCTCCATGTGTCATTCCATTCTTTTTACACATAACTCATTTTTCAGATTTGTTTTGTTTTAGTTTTATTTTTATGTTTCTATTGTTTGGGTTTTTACAAAAATCTGGTTCAATTCCATGTCAACAGCTCCTTTAGAAATATTATTTGCAGGAAAAAACATGATGTGTTCAATACTTATTTTCCCCCACTGTATTTAAACGTTTCTGTTGTGTTCGGGTGCAGATTTGGTGTTTGCACGGTATTTGGTGCAGACAGCCAAATTGCTTGTTGCTGGAATCTTGTCACATCACGTGTCAAAAGGAGACATTGTAAGGGTAGCAAAATAAAGTAACTGTGACATATTATGCCAAAAATTCGTTATACAGTGGACTAAAAACCAATAAGAAGTTTACTCGAACCTGGTTGACAGCAGAGATTACAGGCCGCCATAGAGGCTAAGGGTGAACCTTTTTTATTACAAGTTATTTTACACAGTTTATCATATCTTAGTACTATTTTTTACACTATAGCAAATGTACTAGTAAGCCAGTGAAGGCGTCTGAATCATTTTTAGTTTGACAGTATACATTTAATTAAGGAAGCTAATTGGACAGTTTGGTCGTTTTTGAAGAAAATTTTCAAATGGCAGATATAAACTATGTTTGGTTTCTGTTGTTTGGTATTGTGATTTGATTTAACTTGGTTTTTAGTAGTACTTTACTTTCTAGAGGTGAAATGCAGACTTGCTTGGTTTGTGTGTGTTGAGTTGACTCAAAGTTCATAGGTGGATTTTTGACTTGACCCCAATTCTGCTGCTTGTTAGTTTGGCCATGGACACCGTTGTTATGGCTTTTGTAATCCATTTGCTTCCCTCTCCTGGTTTTATCTGGCATTACACATTAAAAAAAAGCCCAAATAACTGTATAAAATTCAGTGATGCTGAGGATAAAGGAAGCATTGTACATGATCTTGCAAAGGTGTATGTTTAAATGTAATTCAAATGTGTGTTCATAGTAGCAATCATCAAACAAGGAGGGGAGATCAGTTGCTGTTTTTACTTAAATTTACATGGAAGTTCTGATAAATGCATTCCAGTGTGAATCATAGATAGCTGTAGATGGTGTGCACAAACACTAAACTCATAGCATTAGATTTGTGAGCTATAGATTTAGTCCACATGGTGGAGCTATATGCATTTATTTCACTCTCCCAAAGGCAACCCACTTTTCTGCCTGCCTCTACAACACTTTTCAGTTAAAGGTTTGCAATTAAGACAAATCCTTGATTCGATAGGTGATGTGTCTTACTGTTCCAAAATAGGATGCTGATTAGGAATAAATTGCCTTTAATTGAGTGTGAATGTTAAGCCCGCTGTGTCAGAGTGTTGAGGTAGAAGTAAGAATTTTGCTTAATTAGGTTTCACAAGAAGTGTTTATGCTCGTTAGAGGCTGAAGCCATGAAATTAATTTGTGAAATTGTTTGCAATGAACCCCGTTCCCTAGCACCAAAACAGTTTGAACAATTTTGATCACGGTTACCAGCTGTGTAAGCCAGAAATAGTGAACAATATCTTTACGAGCCCAAATTCGTAGCTATAATTCACCCACCGCAGATGCCCAATTCAAAATATAGTACCAAATGTTAAGGTCTGTTTTGTATTCACACAAAACAACAACAACAGTGACCTAATAGTTACACTAGAAGCTCTTATTTCAGTGGTTTTAGTGATACTTTTTTGGCCATTTTAGGTGGAAACTTTAGAAATGTACTCAAAATAGAAACCAATAAACTGTAGACTTGGAACCACAGTCAGTATTTAGTGTTCACAATTTCTCAGATCAGGATGTCCTGAAACCTTTCTTCTATCTACTTATTGGGAGTCGAGGAGCTCTAGTAACTTGCTGTCCTGCTCTGTGTTTGCTCCCTTTGAGCTGTGAATAATTAAAAGAGCTCTTGTGCCTGTAAATCAAATAAACTTCAACAACATTCACTTCTAAATGAAGCTGCTATTTGAAATATGCCATTTTGATGGGTGAAGAACTATACACCACTCTTTAAGACTCTTTTGCCCTCTCAGATTCATGACTCCGTGACGTTCATTGAGTGAAGAAATTGTTGCCTCAAAAATAGTGTTCTAAAGTAAGACCAACTATATTTGTATTTCAGTGCAGTCGTGTCATAAGCGTTTTCAAGATGCTTCATACGAGCATTCGGATGATCGGTAGCCTTGAATGGACTTAGCCAGTGTTAGTCGTGTTGCACGCTGAGTGACGCATACATTACGAGAACGGCAGGATCTGAGTCACACTTTGGACAGTGAGGCGCACTGACAAGCAAAGTAACGTAAAATAGGGGTAATTGACGTTAGTAGTACTACTGGCCTAGAGTCTTTGACTTTTGCACAGTATGTAGGTCAGCATGAGATAATTAAATAAAATGTAAATAAAAGCGTATTTGGCCTCGTATTTATCCGAGGATTGCTTCACTGGCAAATTATAGCAGATGCATGTGCACGTTGTGTGAGAACAGGATCTTATTAGTGGTAAGGATTAGATTAGTGAGTATGGCAGCATTTTGCCACATCCCTCTTAGCTTGACTGCTGATTTAAAATTTTCCTGAAGCAAAGTCACGGCAGAGATCTTTGTCATTGCCGACCCTCCCCCAACATCACTGCCCCTTAATAGCCAGTGACCCGAGTGGTTTGTCCTGTGTGACCATTTCACGGACGGCCTAATCAAATCATACATAATGGAGAAATTAAGCTTAAGCATCTTTCTGCCAGCTCACTTTCTCCACCGTAGGGATTCCATCAAGAAATGGAACCATTCTCAGAAGGTCACATCCACTGTCCAGTCAGCTGCCAATGACATTCCGTCATCTTATTGGCCAGACTCGATGCTCCCCTCCCCCTTTTCTCTCCACTGTGCAAACGTGCTGTAAGTCACTCCAACATCGCTCCTCCTCCTCCATGCGAGGCTGTGCTCCCTGAGGATGTTCATTTGCTGTTCCTCTCCATCTCACTGTTACTGCCTTGGCGTTTTATTTTTTTGCCTTCCCCTCAATGTATTGGGTGACGTAGAGCACCCACGCCGAGGATGAGACAGAGAGAGAGAGACTCAACCCAACTCTGTGTCCATGTGACAAACCCCACGCGCTGCAACAGCTTTATCCCTCCCTCCCTCCCCTCACAGCTCTCCTCCTCTTCCCGCGTTCTCCTCACAACTCGCTGCCTTGTTCAAACTGTGGCATTCTTCACCTTCCCTTTTGGGGGAACGCAGCAGTTGTGTGGTGTGGTGTTATTGGGGATGACCAAAAGGTCCCGAAAGCGGTTCCTTCACGGATGCATGCACTCGGCATGAGGCCTCCGTGTAAACATCTCCACCGTGACTCACAGCTGTGAAAGGTGGAGAGACGAATCTCGCAAGCCAGTGAAGCAAAAGACGAAAGGCACTGAGGAAGACTGAAGCAGTGGTGAAGGAGAAGGGGGCGTGTGGACAAACTCGCTGGATGAAGGAAGCAGACTGGCTGTCCCTTCCCTGGCGTGATGGAGTGAGACGAGGAATGAGGGTGGATGGTGAGAGCGGGCAGCAGCAGCAGCAGTGGAGGGGCAGGAGGAGGAGGAGGTGGTGGTGGAGGAGCAGGAGGTGGCCGGAGAGGCAGGAGCAAGTATCGCTCACGCCGGCGAGTCTCCGGCTCTTCGCTGGCTGAGCGGCTCAGCTGCCACAGTGGCGAGAAAATGTCTCCCAGCATCAAGAAGTTGGACTGCTTCTCGCCCATGCTGTGCCATTGCAAAGTGGCCTGCACCAACAGCACCATCTCACTCATGTTCGGATGCAAGGTGGGTGGTGGAGCCATTTCTCAGGTTAGCTTTATGTGAGGGATATGCAAAGGACAGGACAGTCTGTGAGAGTCTGTCCAGCTTTTCATCCAGGTGTAGCCAAGATTCGCAGCCAAAATGCTCTGTACTGCTGCCAGTTGGAACTCCTGAGGCACATGCAATCAACTTGATGAGATAAGAGCTATCTTTCCAATCTCCAAAAGTAGATGTATTCTTGCAGAGAGATCTGGCATAACGTAACATGTTCATGGACTTAATTTCTTTTAAGGCACACACAATTGAAAAGTTGATGAGATGAGAAGAGTTGTCTTACAGATGTAAGAAAGTTGGCATACAGCATATCCATTACCTTTTTGTCTTTCTTAGACAATTTAAGTTAGGTTAGGACAATTAGGTTCTTTCTTTTAGGCTTTTACTTTTTTGTGTTTGACTAAATGTATAGGATGATCAAATGTAGTAAGGTAAGTAGGATCAGGGCATGACCCAGGTCAGACCTAGCGCCCATGAACCAACAGCTCTCAAATGTACCTAATGCGCTGGTATAACTCATATTAATCTGAGCTCATAAAAGCTAATTACGGTCACACTTTACCATCATGTATTTACAAACATGAACTAACGATGAACAATACTTCTACAGCATTTTTCAATCATAGTTACTATAGTTAATCATTGACTTTAACATTAACACAGATGAATATATACTGTAATAAATGTTCATTGTTTGTCCATGTTGGTAAATACATTAACTAATACAACCTCAGTGTAAAGTCTTACCCTAACTATTATACAATTCTTTTTTTTTTTTTATAGTTCTAGATCAGATTCACTATATCACAACTTGTCAAAACTTCCCAAAGTTATTCTGTAATAACTTCTTACAACTGTAGAAGTGGCTGCTGGTATTAAAGCTGTTCTTTCCTGTTGGGGCTCTTTCTCTTTTAATCAGTCATTGGCTTATCTCCGCTCTGACTGTAGTTAACACTCTGCTCCACAGTAATCACTCTCTCTGATGGAGAATGCACACATTTTGTTGTATCAGCTCAGGGTAAAGCCTGCTTGGGCTGTGAGAATGTGTCACAGTAATGCGTTGGCTCTGGCATTAACAGAGCTCAAGAACCTCCTCAGTAAACACTTACAGAAGCTCATGTGTGGAAAAAAAGTGAATTGTTTGGTATTGTGCGAATGAAACAGTAGGTCCAACTGTTATTTTTGTAAATGCTAAGGAATAGCAGAAGGTAAACTAATTTTAATTATGTCTCATGTTTTTATACTGTGTGTATGTTTCTGTATGTCTTTTTTTCTCACTCAAGCCTATGGCGGTATCATTAAAATGATTATGTAGTCACTCAGTAAAATCATTGTAATAAGCAGTGTTTAACGATGGCCCTTTGGCCTCTGGCATGATTACTGCCTGTATGGTGCCTTATGGCGTATTATGCCACTTCAAACCGTGGTGTTAATTTCTCAAATCCTTGATGTACAGCTCATAGGATTACATGTCATCTGCTCTGCTTGGGATTGAGAAACAATTGGAATTCACTGTGTATTATTAAAAGGGGCGAATTCTGTAAAACAATGGGTTTTTGGTCACACTTTACAATAAGGTTTCTTTAGTTAATGTTAATGTATTTTCTAACATAAGCTAGGGCTGCACAATATATCGTTTTAGAATCAATATTGCAATGTGTGCATCCACAGTAGTCACATCGCAGAATCTGAAATGTTGAATTGGGATTATAGTTGATCAGGAGGCACAGTAATTGAAGATTTTGACCATATTGGAGCAAATGTTTATCATTTGCATGTGTTTTTAAGGCCTGATTAGCTTGTCTGTGCATATCAAGAGAGTTTAAAGCTTTCAGGCACAAGAAATTGTACCGTTTGTAACTTTAATAAAAATGTAGCAAAATATTTATGACTTATTTAGACTATGCAGTGCTATTTTACATTTGATTATTTCATTTCTGTAGCTAAATTCTTACCAACCAGAGCTATTTAGGTCATCTGGTGAAATTGTATTCATATCGCAATATATCTTAATGTCCGATTTTTCCAATACCGTGCAGTCCTAACATGAACAAATAATGAACAATACTAGTACAACATTTATTAATCATAGTTCAACATTTACTAATGCATTATTAAAAAACAATGGTTGATAACATTGGTTAATCCATTGCGAGTTAACATAAACTGTATTACAATAAATTACAATATATATTACATATTAATTTAATATATTACAATATATTACAATAAACAACTTTATTTCCATGAACTAAAATTAACAAAGATGAATAAATATTGTAATACATTGTTCATTGTCATGTTAGTAAGTACTAGGGCTGCATGATATTGGAAAAAATCTAACATTGCAATATTTTTTTATTTTGCGATATGAATACAATTTCACCAGACTTAATATCTCTATATGGAAAGAATTAATAATGTTAGATCGATTGGGATGATTCTGCAGTGGGAGTGCATCTCCATAAATTCTAATAAACAATCTATAACATTTTTGGGGTCCCCCGACCCATTTTCGTTGTTGTCTGTGCTACTTGCAGTGCGTTTCTCTATTTGCATGTGTTGTGAGTATTTTCATGCACATGTTTAGTCAGAGATTGATGAATTAACGTTTACTATTTGCATCTCCATAAAATCTAATAAACAATCTATAAACGTTTTGGGGTCCCCCGACACATTTTCGCTGTGGTCTGTGTGCTATTTGCAGTGCATTTCTGTATTTGCATGTGTTGTGCATATTTTCATGCATAACTATCTATAAGCATAATTAAGAAAAAGATACAATGGAAATGGAAAGTGTTTTATCATGTTCCGAGTCTAACAGTGTTCAAGTACAGTAACTGAATGATAAAAAAAAAATAATAATAAAAAAAATTCAATAAAATGAATCGTAGTTAAGGTCACAAATGGTACAATTTCTTCTACCTCAATGCTTTTAAAGTCATTATACAATTACAGGCATTAAAAAACGCATGCAAATGATAAATTATAATACAAACTCAACCTTGCATATCCTGCGATGTGACTATTGCGAATGATTACATTGTGATATCGATGCTGAAACGATATATTGTGCAGCCCTAGTAAATACAATATCTAATAGAGCCTTATTTAAAGTGTATACCGTATTCTTTTTAGCGCAAACCTAAAAATACTGTAATCTCGTTATGAACTTTAGCAAGAACCTCTCTCAAATTAAACAATCGAGCCATTCCTGCATTGTAAAAAACGAATTCTTCCTGCCTTAAATGTTTTAGTTCAATCAAATGAACTTTTCGAGTCATCTCAACTTAAATCAGTCAAACTGACTAAAAATATTACGTTAACCTTTGTATAACTAAAAAAATTGAGTTGAAACCTGTTTAACTTACTAAATTGAGTCAAAGTAACATAAAAAACATTTGTTGTCATGACTTTTTGTCATATAATTGTTTACAATGTAGATAAGAGTAATATGTTAGTCGTTATGATTAGCTTCTACATCTTGGATGAAGAAAAGCATTACAATCCCACTTGTAAACATGCGGTTGGTTTAAATATGGAAAGTTGTTTTAGGTCATCTGTAAGTAATGGCTTTTTAAAATGATTTAAAGCGTTTGTCTGATTAAACTGGAGGGGAAAACGGCAGGGTGACAGTGATGTATGAGGGAGTCTATGCTGGCTGTTGGACTGCTGCTTGCATAAATACTAATTTCTTAGTCAATCGTCCTTTGTTCCAGAACACGCTGGCTGAATATACAGTCTCTATTTTTAGTTTCTTAAGAAACATGGTAGTTTATGACGGCTTTTTTGTAGAATTCCTGTCTATTTCACTCCCTGCTTCTGCCATTATTCATTGATTTAATGATGGCAATTTCAGCTATGTATCCCAATTTTGCAGCCTCAAAATGTTAAAAACAGGCACTCGTTCAGAGGAAAATATTTCAATATAAAACCTTTGAAATACACAGCATAATTATTTTACATTTAAACTACAGTATATTAGTGTTGTGACGAAATTGGAATCAGGTGAAATTTTAAAAACGTCCATTTCCTGGTAACATTTGAGAGCTGTTGAGCACGTTCTTAAACAATACTGATTTGCCATTGTGTTCATGTGCTCAATAGAAATGACTCTGATTGGCCGTGAAGGTCATCAGTTCACCAAACTCACCGCTGTTTACTGAGTGTAATCACAGATACTGGGACACTGGATCATTTTAAAATTGCAATTCATCAGCGGATCGCTTGTATGTCAGCTTATAGACAAACCAGCTGATCGACGGGACTTTAAAATGCTCCAGTGTCCCTGTATCTGTGGTTAAGCTCAGTAAACAGTGGTGAGTTTAGTGAACTGATAACCTTCACTGCCAGTCACAGTCATTTCTGTTGAGCACGTGAACACAATGGCAAATCAGCGCTGTTTAAGAACGTGCTCAACAGTGCTCAAATGTTAGCGGGAAATGGACGTTTTTAAAATTTCAGTGCCGACTGGTATCGAATTCCCGTATTGTGACAACCCTACAGTATATTCATCTTTT
This sequence comes from Danio jaintianensis, assembly GCA_903798115.1. NCBI lineage: Eukaryota > Metazoa > Chordata > Actinopteri > Cypriniformes > Danionidae > Danio > Danio jaintianensis. Next base: position 4,773,401 of record CAIGQV010016226.1, on the reverse strand, counting down.
ACATTATCTGCATAATTAGCTATAGAATAATGATAA
>CAIGQV010016226.1:4757904-4768365 GCA_903798115.1 Danio jaintianensis | reverse complement strand
TATATATATATATACATACCAAACAGTATTACATTAAATTTGCCATGGTAATTTCCTAAATTATTTGCTAATATTTAAATTATTTATTATAGAAAACTAGAAAAACATAAACAATCCCATTTATAACACAATGGAGTTCAATGCTGAATACACAAGTTGAGCTGCTCCTGCCTTAGCCTTGATTTGCTCGCCGGTGTCTTGTGCATTGTCCTCTATCTAGCTTTTTTGTAGCTAAGCAATAAAACAAACAAAAAAACAAACCAAAGGTTACGTTAAAATCGAAATCACAATCTCTGTCAAAAGTATTCGCCCCAACCACCTCCCCCTGGGAAGGGGAAATCCCACCTTCCCATCCCTTCTCTCTCTCTTTTCAGATGGGACGATGGGCCAAATCAAAGGCTTACCATGGGCCAACTTTGGCCCATCCATTGCTGTCAAAAACCCTTGCAGTCTTTGCCTTTTTAGAAACCTTATTTGATTGGAAAGACGCAGCACATTGCTTGCATTGGATTCATTTCAGATTGCGCTAAAATGATCCCAAACTAGCCGTTTCCCTTTAATTTTCATAGTGATTGAAAGGACAGCATGAGAAACACTAGTGGATTAGAGTTGGATCTCATGCTGCTTTCTGAACTATGCATCTGATCATACAAGATAGGATGTTTGCCCAAATACCATGTCATAACCATCCAGATTTTGATGCTAAAACCATTTCTGATGATTCTGCTTTAGCGTTGGAGCCGACGGCTTGTGCGAGGATTTAGACGGGCAATATAAAGCATCACTTTACAACATTACCATACGGACACACTGTAATAACAGCAGGACAGCACTTATCTTGCCGGTTAATGCGTTCAGACAGATGTAGAGCTGAGGCATGTTATGTAATTGCTACAAGAAATTATACATTCAAAAGTGTATATTTAGTTGAAGCTCTCATATATGTGCAGTGAAAATGATCTCACTCACTCACTCACTCACTATCCTTCGGCTTAGTCTCTGATTTATTAGGGGTCGCCATGACGGAATGAACCACCCGAAAGTGATATGTTTTTTTTTTATCAGTATTGTAGTTATAGTATTTTTTATATGTGTTTTTATATATCATCAAGTATCAAATGACTTAAATTTAGCCTTGTTGTTCAGCTCTGGCACTGGGAGTTACCCCAATTTTATTTAAGAAGAAATAAAAGTTTGTTTAGTGGATTAAGGATTCGTTTATGTTCTGATCAGTGATATGTAGGCATGATCCATTGTAACATCTAAACTAGTTTTGACACTGATAACTTTATTTTTTTTCAGAGCCTGTGAACGGGTAAGTGATGCAAGCCACTCGCTCAGAAAAGAAACAACAGATCCTTAGGTGATCTTGGTGAATTATTTGACACAATTTTAAGAACCTTAAAAAATGTTTTTTCTTTGAGTCAGACGGCTTGCAACCTATAAATTGGTTTTGAATCAGATGGCATGTCTAAATCATTACGTTCACAGTGCAAAGTTTATTAATGCAAATGTTCACATTTTTTGAGGACATCTGGTCTCATGCAAAGAGAGGGATTTTGCCATATTGTAGACCTTTGACTTGAACATAATTACTGTAGGAATTTTTTTAAATGAAATCAGAACCAATTTGTATTTCCTAAGCAAGCATCTGTATCTCTGTTGCTCGTACTTAAGATATGGTGTTGTAAAACATGAATCTGTAACCTTAAAGTGATAGTTCACCCAAAAAGGAAAATTCTGCATTTTTAAAATGCACTGAAAAAAAATATTTCTGCAAAATTGTTGCGAACAATTTATATGGGTTGAATTAAAAAAAAAATTTAATTGTGTAATGTTCAACTTAATTTGTTTGTTTAAATTCAGCCCAAATAAATAGTTTAGAACTACTGTTTAGTAAATTGAAGAAATCATATTTGAATAATTTTTTTCAGCGTGCAGGTTGATGGTACCATGTGTAAGTTACTTAAAGTAATTAATTACAGATTGCTAATAGTATTTAACTAACGTTTTAATTACTTTGTCTGATAAGTAACTTAATTACTCAATAAGTAATCCTTATAAATCTCAAGTCATAGACAATAGAAATGAGTCTTTTAATTCTTTAAATACCTTTTGTTTAGAAAACCCCCCAAATATGCTTAATAAAAGATAATCATTTGTATTAAAACATGAAACATTTTAAAGTATTGACACCATATTTCATACATATCAAATATTATCATCTTACTCAATTCATTGCTTCTTAAGCATGTGCAATGTAATCTTCTTTAGTTGAAAAATAAAATTATTCTTCAAAATATAATTGCAAAACAAAAAATACAGTTGCTCTGCTTGTCTGAAATGATTTAAATACAACTGCAAATTTTTTTAAGGCAAACACATTATAAGTAAGTTACCTAAAAACGTAAAAGCAATCCCTTACTTTATTTTTCAGAGGATAAGTAATTAAATTACTGTAACTGGTTACTTTGTAACTAATTACACCCAACACTGGATGCTAACCACTGACTTCCATAGTAATTTGTTTTCCTACTATGGGAGTAGATGGGTGACAGCAACCAGCATTCTTCAAAATATCTTCTTTTGTGTTCAACGCATAAAGGTTTAAAACCAAATGAGGAAGAATAAACGATGAGGTGATTTAAATTTTAGAGTGAACTTTCCCTTTAAATATTAAATATCGACCAATATGGAAATGAATCAAACTTCCGGAGGAAAAAGAAGAAAAGTTTTGAGATGGTTCAATTTAATCTTGCAGGTAAACCATTTGTTCTTAAAGAATTGCCATAAAGCAGCTTATTGCAATGTGTGTTATCCCATTGGCTTCCATTGTAATTTGTTTTCCTACTATGGGAGTCGATAGGCAGGGGCGTAGTAAGGGAGGGAGGGAGGGGGGGTTGGGGGGTTGGGGAGGGTGAAAGAGTGCATAGGGCCCTGACAATTTAGGGGCTCAGCGATGCCCCTGCCCCCCCAATCCCCGCTCTTCATTTACGACATAACTAACATCCACAACACCCGCTACACCCCCAACCCATGTGGCATGAATTGCCACAAAGCAGCTTATTGCAATGTATGAGGTGAGTTGAGGTGATTTAAATTTTTGAGTAAACTGTCCCTTTAAATATAAAATGTCAGCCCATATGGAAATTAATCAAACTTGGTAAATCATTTATTCTTACTAACAAATTGCCACAACACCGCATATTGCAATGTGTGTTATCACTGAATGTTGGCACAGCATGCAGAGGTGGATTGTGCAGTCGGTTTGGATTGCAGCATGTAACTGTGAAGTATCAGGTGTCTCCCAGGAAAGCTCCAGATTAAATAGTGCGTTTGCACAGAGGAGCGTGACTCAAGAGTGAGTGGTCGTGGTTGCCTGGAGATCCTCCTCCTCATGTGCTCATCAGGGAAGACTGTGAGCCTCCTCTCCCGTCATGTGCTTCCTCCCACAGTCTCTGCACAGTCAACACCTACAAATCAATCTCAATCATAGCAATCCGTACCGCCGGTCACGGTGAAATGTCCATTTATGGGCGTTGAGAGGAAATTGCATAATGTGGTATTATTGCTTGTGAAAGGCGAAACCTTGCAATCTGTGGCCTGATGCAAAAATCTATGTCTTTGGACACCTCTTTGACTTTTTTTTTTGTGGACGAGGCTTAGTCATGGTATATTGTGTAACTGTTCTCAAAAGTTGTATGTTTCAAAAGTTCTATTTATTGCCTCGGATAAATGTTCATGAACAAACATTGTGCTTTATGATAGGGCTGCTGCATGATATTGGAAAAATCTGACATTGCAATATTTTGTTTTTCTGCGATAGATATTGCGATATGAATTGAGTAGCTTTATTTGGAAAGAATTCATTTGCACTACCTGACAAAAGTCTTGTCGCCTATCCAAGTTTTAGGAATAGCAAATAATAACTTGACTTCTAGTTGATCATTTGATATCAGAAGTGGCAAAGGCCTCTAGATTACGCTTATTTTACCAAAATAAAATATGATCATGCCTTGATTTTTAATTATTTAATTAGGACAGTAAGGTCTGACTTTGCGTAGACAAAAGTCTTGTCACTGAACAGAAATAATGTACAGTATAGAATATAAAGTCATGGTGCAGTGGAAAAAGAATGAATATTGTGTATGACTCCCATGAGCTTGGAGGACTGCATCCATACATCTCTGCAATGACTCAAATAACTTATTAATAAAGTCATCTGGAATGGCAAAGAAAGGGTTCTTGCAGGACTCCAAGAGTTCATCAAGATTCTTTGGATTCATCTTCAATGCCTCCTCCTTCATCTTACCCCAGACATGCTCAATAATGTTCATGTCTGGTGACTGGTCTGGCCAGTCCTGGAGCACCTTGACCTTCTTTGCTTTCAGGAACTTTGATGTGGAGGCTGAAGTATGAGAAGGAGTGCTATCCTGCTGAAGAATTTGCCCTCTCCTGTGGTTTGTAATGTAACTGGCAGCACAAATGTCTTGATACCTCAGGCTGTAGATGTTGCCATCCACTCTGCAGATCTCTCGCACGCCCCCATACTGAATCTAACCCCAAACCATGATTTTTCCTTCACCAAACTTGAGTGATTTCTGTGAGAATCTTGGGTCCATGCGGGTTCCAATAGGTCTTCTGCAGTATTTGTGATGATTGAGATGCAGTTCAACAGATGATTCATCTGAATGATCTACCTTCTGACACTTTTCCAAATAATCTACTAGAGAGATTATACACCTGAGATTGAAGACAAGACTTTTGTCAGGTAGTGTAGATAGATTGGGATGATAAAGTATTTTTTCTATGCAGTACGTTTGCATAAATCATAATAAATTACAGGCATACGTAAATACAACAGTGCAAAGATAAACCGCGCTTTATGGGTTTCAGGAGATTCTAACAGTATCCAGGTACAGAATTTTAACAATCAAACAATAAATAGCGTGGTCGTCATTTGTATATATTATTTTGAAATAATAATATCTTTTAATCTTTAATAAATGTTCTAATCCTGCGATATGACTATTGCGAATACACGCATTGCGATATCGATATATTGTGCTGCCCTACTTTATAGCATGAATATTACATGTAAAGTTCCACGGAGACGGGATGATAAAATGTTCCAAAATTAAATATTTGACTTTTATATAATATTGTGAATCCAAAGCCAATTATTTTAACATTTCACTCACATCATTTCATTGTTTTATATGTTCCCTCAGTTCAGATTTATTTAAGAATAGTGATAAAATGTTATGATGGGGGAAATAAATGTACACTTTGGATATGACATGGCTGACATGGCTGAGAGGCGGCATGGTGGCTCTGGTTAGCACTGTTGCCTAACAGCAAGAAGGTCACTGCACCATGGTTTGAGTCCCTGCTGGGCCAGTTGGCCTTTCTGTGTGGAGTTTGCATGTTCTCCCCGTGTTGGCGTGGGTTTCCTCCGGGTGCTCCGGTTTCCCCTACAGTCCAAAGACATGCGCTGTAAGTAAATTGGATTAACACAATTGGCCATAGTGTATGAGTGTGTGTGTGTGTGTGAATGTGAGAGTGTATGGCTGTTTCCCAGTACTGGGTTGCGGCCGGAACGGCATCCGCTGCGTAAAACATGCTGGAATACTTGACGGTTCATTCCGTTGTGGTGACCCCTAATAAATAAGGGACTAAGCCGAAGGAAAATGAATAAATGAATGAATGAATAATATGGCTGGTTTTAATGTAATTAATCAGAATGCATTTTCGCCGGAATACATCTTTACTTAATTAACAATGTTGTGACAACACTGAGCTTGAATGTCTCCTGAACAAAACTGACTTTATAATTATTTAAGAAGAACTGCTAAGTGATTAAGAACGTGTTTGACTGGGATCTAATTTAATTTATTTGGACTGATTTTAGTGTTTAGTTACATTTAGCTTCTTTGTGCTTTAAGGAGTTTGACTATAGAAAAAAAAAGTATGTTTAAAAAAATTATGTAATAAAACTGGTATCAGGAAAAAATATAGATCAGGAAGTGATATCAAATATTGGTATCGAATCGTAAATTTTAGAACGATACCCTCATTTTAAATAAGTAGTCTGAACAAACAGCAAATGTCATTTTTTGAGTATGTGAATATCGGGATGCAGTGTACTTTATGAAATCGATCAAATCCTGCTAGATTTGACATCACGCTGCTTTGTTTACTGCAGTAACCAAGGCAACACGTTATTCCTGCAGTTCTATAGGTGCTCCCTGCTGGATTAGCATTAGCATTCAGTATATGAGTAAGGATTTAGTTTAGGATTAGTTTGTTACAATCAGTATTTATTGAATATACTGTAAGTTAAAATGTCACCAATGTTACCGGTTGAAACCTAAAGTGGTGATGAGGTCTTAAAATGTATGGAAAGAGTCTTAAAAGCTATTGAACTCTCTGATTCCTGTATGTACACTGTATTATTCAGTTTCTCTACTTGGAAAAGACCTAATAAAAGACCTGTTAAATCTGAAAAGCATCATTTTATTAGTATTTTTGCTATGTTTTGCTATTTTTGCTAGTAGATTGATTTATTTCTTTATTTTTATTTGGCTGTCTTTTTTTTTTTTACTTAACTGTGACCCTAAAACCGTGATACAAACCAGACCATGAATAATCTTATGGTTATACCCCTGAAGGCTAGCATATTTATTCATACTACATACCTTAGACTTCAATTTTGATTTAATGTGGATTTGTTTTTTAAATTATCAAAAATTTCTACCCTCTTGTGGCTCCAAGAGGTTCTTTGAACTGAAGTTTAAACAACTTTTTCACCAATAAATAAAAGCAGAGCACACTTTGTTTGACTTTTTACCTGATTACATTTAAATGAATGTGACAGCTTTGTTAAACAGCTACTTTTAAATAAGGTGTTGATCAAGATGTGGAATTACACTTAGTATTCTGATCTAGGTTAACATCAAACTCAATGTATTTTCTTCAAATTTGTGAATGACATCCAGAATTTCCCATGGCGCTTGATTGTACATCATGGAAACGCTTAAAGCGAAATGGGTGAACCAATCCAGTGAACCTTGTGTTGGATTTAAATAAGGCTGCTTGAATCACACTGCTGTTACCTATGGTGAGAAGTAGACAGTAGCTGATAAACCTGTTGCTATAGCAACTGTGGGTGTTCTCCGTCTGTGCGGTTACGGCTCATCAGCTGGCTTTCTGTGTAAGCATGTGCCACTGTATTTTAGAGGGAGGGAACCCATTCATTGTTATGTGAAATCACTGCTGTAGTGCAGGGGGATCTGTTGGTGATAGTCCTCTCTGTTTCTAGAATGAAAAAAGGTAGTTAAAATATTGAAGGACCTATAAATCAATTACCTAATTTTCTTTAAAAACAGCATGATTTTGTATTAGTATGAAGCAGCTATACTGTATAGGTCTCAATGCACAGATCCAGTCTTTTGACTTTCACTTTGATCAGACTTTTGTGTTTATAAATGACATAAAATGCACTGTGAAAGAAGTGTCGATCTTTAATGTGTGTAAGGATCTGTATTGGGCCATCTAGGACATCTCAGACGGTTATTTGCTAAAAATTTTGCCCTCCACTGCAGCTCTCTCATATCAACGATATACAATTGAAAAATAAGGCCATGGGTATTTGTATCATCAAATCAAGACACTCCATTGCTAGATTTCAGGATTAAAGTATCTGCAACAAATTAATTTTTCAATCTTCAGCACCAATTGCATTTGAATTTCATTTTAATAATTGCCTAAACATGTCTTAGACATGTTAATGTCTACCGCCTACATTGACAGCTGTGTTCTAAGGCAGCAATCCCATCATGGAACCTCATAAAGTGACTGATATTTAATGCTGTATATCATAATCTCAATACACAAATCTCCTCAAAGGACTCCATTTCAGTTTTCGTTAGCATGTAGCTACAGGTAAACATGAAATTACAACACTATAGTCCTTTTATGATTACATTATCTATTGCTGTTACTCAGTATTGAATGAAATAATCTTGCATTATTTCTCTAGATTTTTTTTCTATATTAGTTGAAATCTAGAAAATGATAAATTACTCACCCTCATGTCGTTCCAATCCCCTGAGACCTTAGTTCATCTTCTGAACACAAATTAAGCTATTTTAGATCAAATCTGAGAGCTCTCTCAAACTCCATAGTCAACAACGGTCATGAGACGTTCAGAAAAGGAAGCAAAAACATTGTCAAAACATTCTATGTGACTTCAGTAGTTCAACTGTAATCATGCAAAGCTCCAAGAACACTTTTATTGTGTGTCAAAAAAACTGCAAAACAACTTTGTTCGCCTATTTAATCTCTCACGTCAGGTTGGCGGGGTGTGCGTTTACTACATATTTGCCATTAGAGTCAGCAGTGCAACGCATAAGAATCACATTATACATATTAAACACGCCGACTCATCCCATTCTAAGAGCCGTGACACACTAAGCCGACGCCAAACAACTAGCAGCACAAAACCCAACTGTGTTGTCTCCTCACATTGGATCGCATCTTAACCAAAAAGCTACTAGTGAACATACCAAGCGAACGAAAGCAGACTGAAATGATAGCCGCAATCTGTGCCTGTGCAAGAGGATGTGACTTTTCGCTCTGCTGGGGGCAGTAGTCTGTTTTCCCATTTCACAAAGGGAAACCAAACTTCCGACGTGCACAGACCATGCTTAAACAAAGCATAATTAGTACCATTATGACAGTAATTGTCACTAACCACTGAGGGATTCGCTCCTGCTAATATGTCTGAAAATCTAATCCATATCGTTTGCAAATATTTGAGAAATGTAGCAAAATTACAGCTGGCCTTTTTGTGATCCTTCTTGACTTGAATTGTTTACTTGGTACGTCACTTCAGTAAGTCACACTCGCGCTCTGATTCGTTGCTGAATAACCAATCAGATCGCTCTGACCTTGAGCGATGGTCTGACCTTGATTCGGCATGCTAAATTGTGCCAATGAGCTCCGACGTTAATCCGTTTAGAGGCAACGTGTGGAAAACACCAAACCAACTAGCCTAACCGACGGACCAACAAAACACAATGTCTGATCATCGGCTTGGTGTGTTAACAGTTTTTTTTTGGTACATTTTAGGGTTTTTTACCTTTATTGATAGGACAGTAGAGATTTACAGACAGGAAAGTGTGGGGAGCAGAGATAGGGGAAGGATCGGCAAAGGATCTTGAGCCGGGAATCGAACTCGGGTCGCCGCGATCACCACTAGGCTATTGGCGCTGAGAAGATGAACTAACCCTTTAATACATTTTGGGATTACCTTCTCTGAAGATGCCCAAATCATTGTGCGTTCCTACAGTTGGAACAACCCACAGATCCGAATTATTCTGACAATGACTGAAGCTTCTTCTTGTTGTTCTCTGCAGAAGTACAGACACCAAGATGAAGACACAGGATCTCCACAGGAGCCGAGCTCGCCACAGTTCACCGATGATGCTCCTGGGCCTGAGCTGGTCCAAGTGGCTGAGAAGAGCCTCTCCCAGATTGAAAATGTCCATGGCTTTGTGGCACATTCACATATCTCCCCAATGAAGGTAGGCCTTGCTTATGGAATATTTTTTTACCTGTGTTAACATGTTGTTGATCACTTTGTTGTCTGAATTCTGCTATGTAGTTTGTTTACACTTTGTTTGTCTTCACATTTTACATACACAACACTAACACATACTTTGGGTTTTTGAATGACTTCCCCCTCCTTGCATTGTTTTAAGCAATAAGCTGGACAGCCAGAGTACTGTTTTTGTACAGTTACCTTACAGTACAAGTTACCTTTTCCCCACTAGTGCTCAAAATGAGGAAATGCTAGATAAATAGAATGTATTTATTTATTTTAGATTGGGTCTTAATCCACCAGTGCACTTGGTTCAGTGGGAATGTCATTAGCCATGTCTCCACTTAAAGCAAGTATGCTAGTGCTAGATTTTGATCACTGTATGAGACAAAAATATAATGACAGATTTAAGCACAATGCTAAAGGCTGCTTGTGCAAACAATTTGCTAAATAATTTTATTTTTCAAGCTGCCGAAATGAGTTTCCGCCGCAGGGTGGCAAGGTAGATAGGGTGAGGAGCTCTGTCACTCTGAAGAGTAGAGCCGCTGCTTTTCCACATCGAGAGAAGCCAGCTGAGGTGGCTCGGACAGCTGTTTTGGATGCCTCCTGGATGCCTAACTAGGAAGGTGTTCCAGGCATGTCCCACCAGGAGGAGGCCTCGGGGAAGACCTAGGACAGGCTGGAGGGACTATAGGGTCTCTCTGCTTGCCTGGAAATGCCTCGGAATCCCTCCAGAGGAGCTGGAGGAAGTTTCTAGGGCAAAGGACGAATGGGGTTCTCTCCTGAGACTGCTGCCCCCACAACCTGCCCCCTGATGAGCCGTAGATGATGTGATGAGATGGGTTTATTTATATTAT
>CAIGQV010016226.1:4733569-4752904 GCA_903798115.1 Danio jaintianensis | reverse complement strand
GCAGAGGGTGCTCTAGGCTAGTTTTTCACAACAAATTGCGCTCTAGGTTAGTTGTTAACAGCAGATGGCGTTCTAGGCTGGTTTTTAATAGCAGAGGGCACTCTAGGCTAGTTTTTAACAGCAGAGAGCGGTCTAAGATAGGGCTATAAGATGCTCTAGGCTGCTTTTTAACAGCAGATGGCGCTCCTGCTTAGTTTTTTAACACCAGATGATGCTCTAGGCTAGTTTTTAACAGCAGAAGGTGCTCTTGGGTAGTTTTTAACAGCAGATGATGCTCTAAGCTGGTTTTAACAGTAGATGGCGCTCTTGGCTAGTTTTTGACAGCAGATGGTGCTCTAGGCTAATTTTTAACTCTACACTCAAATGTTCAAGAGGAAGAGTGCTTGTGTGTTTGGCTCAGTTATGTAAGTTGGTAAAGTCTAGATTGCATACAGCTGCGGATTCACGCATCAGTATAGCATACGACACTGTAATTAATATTTTTACATTACTGTGAGGGTTGGGTTTAGGGTTGGGGTAGGGGTAGATGTTAATAAAATTTATGGAAAATTTATGAAATAATATAAATAATTCTCGTTAGCTTCCGGCCACAGCTGTATCTCTTCTAGCAACAACCTTCTGGCTTTTATTTCAAGACATAAATGTAAAGACAGATGACTATGAAGACTCTTGTCATTCAATTAAACCCTTCTTAACTTTTGAATAGTGTGTTTAAAGGGGTGGTCCACAGTGTATTTTTAAGGCTTGGTTGTGTTTATAAGATGCAAAGCAACGTGTGCTCATGCTTCACTTGTAGAAAATCACGTTATTTTTTTCATATATCTTTGATTATATACAGCTACTCAGCTAACATGAAAACGACTGTCATACTTCCTAGTTCCTCTGAAAGACCCGCCCTCAAGAGACCGTGATTGGTCAGCTTACTTAATGTGCTGTGATTCGCGGATTGGCTCCACGTCACCACGTCACGCACCCTACAAGCATGAGCTTTTGCGCTGTGTAAACAAGCTGTTAGCAGCGTTAGCTGCCTGAATCAGACAGAAAAATGAAAAGCACACCAGGCACACCACCTGCTCTCTAAAATAAAATCTGACAAGTGTCTTTCACATATATTTGAAATAAGCATGTGTAAGTAATATGAAACATTCTCATATCTTTTGAAACATTTCTCATATCAGGTTTGTTATTTGAGATGTAGAACGCTTGGAAAGCAGAGAGACACTCATAGAGAGACACTGCACGCACTGCTGAAGATTGTGGGTGTTTACAACTGTTTGAATGATAAATATGAATTTGTAGCTAAACTGTTAACGGTGCCAAACAGCATTACATCCTTGCTACAACATACCGTTAACGCTAGACACTATGCATGTAATAGATCGATTTTAACAAATAAAAATACTTACAGGTTGTGGCTCACAATCCACAGCTTCGTCTATTATGGTTGGAGCTGCTCCTTCTTTGAGGAGTTTTAGCCGAATCCAGCACTGAACTGAGAGAGATTCTGGAAGCTGTCCTTTGTCAAATGCTAGAGCTATATATTTTGTATAATTCTCTGGAACATAATTAAAATTGAATTGTAAGCACTTTTCTCTTTGTGTCGTGTCCTTTGGAAGTCCAAATACAGAAACAGAACAAACTCTGTGGAAATAGCAGCGTTTGGACGGCATTTTAGCTTTCTCTGCTATAACATTACAACGCATCTGGCCACGCCCCTTCGCTGCGAGTGGTGAATGCACGTAATCGGAAGCCCTTGTGATCTCACTAGCCCAGATGTTTTTTTTTGTAGTCCCCAAACTTCTTCGCTGTAGGCTTTGCTAAGCTAACTCTGTAAAAGTCAATGTCTCCCTTTGCATTGAACTTTGAGCGTATTACATTCAGAGATGTTGTTAATGTTCACACAGCAACATTACACATCAACTTAAGTTTAAAATATGATATCGTAGTGGACCACCCCTTTAAGGAATCGGAGCTGAGCAGATTGAGCATCTGCTGGCCAAAACTAAACTCGGATTTGATTTAAGAGAGAATAGCGATGCATTTTGATAATCTCAGATTCGTTGCAGATTTTCCACCGCAGTTTTAATTTGAATACATGTTTGTAGTTGTTGTATTTTGATATTCTATGGTATGTTAATTTTGTGCTGATAATATTAAGAATAAAGTACATTTTTAAACCTTAATAATATTTTAAATATCTTTATTTTCAGGGAAAAAAGACTAACAAAAAAGCATTTGTCTGCAACAAAGCAGATGCAACAAAGGAATATGCAGATAAAAGCAGTACACTTAAAATATAATTATAAAGAGAGAGAGAGAGGGGTGTTGGGGGGTGTTTGTGCATTTTCACACATGTCATTGGAAGTCAGTAGAAAATTGTCTAAAGATACTTAGCACACATAGCAATTTGAAAAGGATGGACACTTTGAGATGAATGAATTCAGTCTGCTGCAGAAGTGGGTTCTGTTGCCATCTTGTGCTCTATAGAAGTCATTGCAGTCATCAGATTTATCAGTAAACATCTGCTATATGTTTATGCATTGAGGTAGGAGTGACATTGACCTGGCCTGTTCATTTTAGAAGATATCATCCCAAGAGGCTTGTCATATATTAATGTGTGTCATATTGTGTCATTTATGTCATATGCATCATGGTCCTTCAGTTTCCAGGTGCTTATATATGGTCTGTGTTCCATCAACATTATCATACGACTCTCTGTTTTGCTGATTCTTAGGCTTTACCCTATTCTCATGATAATAATGATGTAACTAGGCACATCAAGTCAAGCCTGTAATACACTGAGTTGAATGCCCTTCTGTAGGTTGAATCGCTGGAATGCATCTTCGACGGGGCAACGCCTGTAGTGAAGGAGGAGAGTCCTCCGTCTCCTTCTTCTCCCCTTTCCAACCCGTATCCTCAAAGTCCTGTGAGCGTCCAGGTAACAGCCGCCCGTCCGACTCGGCAAGCGTTTTGTATGTGCTTCTGATCTGATCTGCGGCTTGCCAGTTCTGTGTTTGTCATATGGCTGTCCGTCATGTGCAGTCTGGTATCCATCATCTCCATGTGGTGGACCCATAGAGCTTGTTATCGTTTCGTGAGAAGTCATGCATATGCTGACACTAGAAGTACATCATAGTACCTCTAATTGGTCATTCCTGATTGTGTTTGTGCAATATTTCATTTTCAATGGGCGCATGAACGTGCTAGAATCTACGTACGTGGGTTCTAGTTAAATTGAGCGACTTGTGTTTTGAAATGCTGTTTGTAACAGCTGTTTGTCGACGTATACGTATATGTGGATGTGTTGCATTTGTTGTCTGTTGGTGCATGCTGCTATGCATGGAAGCTCCTCTGCTTCCACAGCGCATGGCCAGTGATTATCGGAGCTTCAAGATTCTGATTAAAGCGTCGTCACTGCATGAAATGATAGTTTTTTATGATGTACACTACCTGACAAAAGTCTTTTCCCAATTAGATCCCAATTGTAAGAGCAACATATAATAATAATAATAATAATAATAGATCATTTGGAAAAGTGGCAGAAGGTAGATTTTTCCGTTGAATCATCTGTTGAATTGCATCCCAATCATCATAAATACTGCAGAAGACCTATTGGAACCCGCATGGACCCAAGATTCTCACAGAAATCAGTCAAGTTTGGTGAAGAAAAAAGCATGATTTGGGGTTAGATTCAGTATGGGGACGTGCGAGAGATCTGCAGAGTGGATGGCAACATCAACAGCCTGAAGTTTCAAGACATTTGTGCTGCCCATTACATTACAAACCACAGGAGAGGGCAAATTCTTCAGCAGGACAGCGCTCCTTCTCATACTTCAGCCTCCACATCAAAGTTCCTGAAAGCAAAGAAGGTCCAGGTGCTCCAGGATTGGCCAGCCCAGTCACCAGACATAAACATTATTGAGCATGTCTGGGGTAAGATGAAGGAGAAGGCATTGAAGATGACTCCAAATAATCTTGATGAACTCTGGGAGTCCTGCAAGAAGGCTTTCTTTGCCATTCCAGATGACTTTATTAATAAGTTATTTGAGTCATTGCAGAGATGTATGGATGTAGTCCTCCAAGCTCATGAGAGTCATACACAATGTTTATTCTTTTTCCACTGCACCATGACTTTATATTCTATACTGTACATTATTTATGTTAAGTGACCAGACTTTTGTCTAAGCAAAGTCCTAATACTGGACTAATAATTAGGACTTACTGTCCTAATTAAATAATTAAAAATCAAGGCATGATCATATTTTATTTTGGTAAAATAAGTGTAGTCTAGAGGCCTTTGCCTTACATATAAGCCACTTCTGATACCAAAACGATCAACTAGAAGTCAAGTTATTATTTGTTCCTAAAACTTGGATAGGCGACAAGACTTTTATCAGTGTATAGTATAGGGCTGCACAATATATATCACATCCCAGGATCTTCAATGTCACTTAGGGATTATTGTTGATCTGGAGCATCAGTTTTGAATGCGTGTAATTTTTAGATTAATTGCAAAGTTTAACCATTGAGGAATTATTAAAGTTTCTTTTCTTTTCGATATATGGAGTGAGTTTAAAGCATTCGGGCACAAACAACAACATTTGTAGATGTAACAAAGATTAATGACATTCCACAAGTCTGTGACATGTCATGTTACATTAGATTTTTCAATATTTACACCCAACTATCAAAAGACTTTTTGAGAAAAATATAAATCACATTTTAGGTTACACCTAATCTGCTCCTACATCATTAACTATATGGCGCAGGAGATGCTTCTCAGCATTTTAAATGCTCAGTGTTGTTTTACGCTAGCATGTGCAGCGCTTTTTCAGAGAACCCCCTCCACCCCAGCTCCACCTGTGTTTATATCTGCTATGGGGGTTACATGTATATCATGTTTGCAACAGCAGTTCACCGCATGTCTGTGAATATACTGGCAGTAGCAAGTCTCGGTACTTGCTCTGCCATAATAATCAGAGAAGCAGCAGCAGCATAACAGATTTATTCCGCCAAGACCAAACACATTAAAATTCTCAGAGAGTTGTCATGACAGAAATTAGACTTTTTAACTCAATGTTTGTGCTTGTTTATATTTGACTCAACATTAGGTTTTAACAACCTGGCATTTTTAGAGTGTAATAATTTATCTAGATGCACTGCCCTAAAAAATCACCCCAACCATTCTGAATTAATGAATTTCTCACAAATAGAGTCATTCAATCAATCACAATATATTACAGCAAAAAATATTGCATAGTCATTTTTTTTACCGATATTGTGCAGCCCTAACGTATAGCATATTTCTATTTGACTCCTGTTCATGCGACGTTGTATGAGGTGGAAGTGCTTATTCAGGCCTACAACAAGTCAGTATTTTCTTCTAAGAACGAGGGGTGTTGGTGTGGGGTTGAGGTGAGGCTGTGTCCTTCAGTCACTTTTCTCATACAAATCATGAGCCTTGAGCTGCCTCCCATTTCCCGTCAGTGACGTCAGTCCAAATATATCTCCCTGTGAGGCAAAGTTGATTGGCTTGATGGCACAGTTAAGGAAAGCGTTTGAAGAGTACGCCGAATCCTAAGAGGTCGCAACCCGGGAATTTCCACCGACATAGGAAAAGGATGCTACCCAGCCTCATCATCTCCAAGACAACGTGACGAAGGATGGAAAAAGCACTCTTTTATCAAACTGCAGCCGTTTATCAGAGAGACGTAGCGTTGGAGAGCCGCCCGCATCGCAGACCTGTAAGCTAATTTCTTTCAGGCAGAGTGGAGCACACTCAGTGCTAGCCAAGCCAAGCACCCAGTCTTCCTGCTGACTCATTTTGAGACGAACGCAGGCACCTGCAGCCGTCTGCACCGAGCTCACATCCCACCACTGCACAGCTGCGATCTCGTCTAGAAACTGCATCAGAGAGGGAGAGAGAGGGAAACGAGCAGCCTTAAAGGGGATGCACAGATTGTAAAGCCTTTTATTTTTGCTGCAGTTTGTGTGTGCGTCAGGCAGCCTATCTGTTTTCTCCTGTTACCGGCGTGCTGCTCTTCGTAGGCACCTGCGCCACATGTTTTTGTCACGGGCACAAGCAATGTGCGGAAACTGCCTTTGAGATGCCTGCGTAAGAAGAGGTTGAAGGGGGGCAGGTCAGATTCTGGGGATTCGCAAGTTTTATTTCACCAGACCGTGAACCCCCACACACACGCCACAGCCTGTCCACAATGCTCAACTCGGTGTGGTATGCTAAAAAGATGGGTCGGCGGATTATGGGGACCCTCAGGAGAACCAAGAGGCGGCGTCTGCACTTGTTGGTAGGTCTGGAACTCCGCACGTTGCGTGTCAATCGCTCGGCAAATTTTGATACATGCATCAAGTTTTCAGTTGTTCACAGATGCGACTTGTGTAAAGCTATTTATTTTATGTCATTTACAATTGCGTCAGTCTGATTAGTGGAAAGTGAAATCTTGTCCCAAATGGACTATATCATCCCCTCTTAGATTGTGAACTAGATGTTTAACAAAGCAGAGGTGTGTCATTTTTATTTTAGTTAGTAGTACGTCATAGTCTGAAAGGCAGTGTTTGACAGACTGTCTCGTATGGACACAGTGAAGTCCTTTGCTTTTGTTGTGTGAAACGCAAGCATTCATCAGAGTTAGATTTGTCAGTCACCTGCGTGAGTGTGTGATGTGCAGCACGTCAGTGTGTTTTAGTGAGAAAATGTGAAAACACATATCTCTTCTGTCTGCTGCCTGGCAACCTACGTGCCTCTGTCATGCAGCAGTGCTTGCAGTGTCTTAAACACACGCACATGCGCACACACACACACACACACACACACACACACACACACACACACTGAGTGCACTTTTTTTTTTGAGTACGACTGGGTCATTGGAAAACACAGTTTGGGTGTTTGTTGATACATTCAGCAGGTTATATCGACATATTTTTGAATAATTTATTTTAGGCATGTTTATGTAGGAATTCAGTTTCCCAATACATTACTTTCTTTTTCCTGGTGTTACAGTTGCAATCAGAATTATTAAACCCCCTTTGAATGTTTTTTTACTTTTTAAATATTTCCCAAATGATGTTTAACAGAGCAAGGAAATTTTCACAGTAGGTCTGATAATATTTTTTCTTCTGGAGAAAGTCTTATTTGTTTTATTTCAGCTAGAATAAAAGCAGTTTTAAATTTTTTAAAAACCATTTTAGGGTCAAAATTATTAGCCCCGATAGTCTACAGAACAAACCATCGTTATTCAATAACTTGCCTAATTACCCTATCCTGCCTAGTTAACCTAATTAACCTAGTTAAGCCTTTAAATGTCACTTTAAGCTGAATACTAGTGTCTTAAAAAATATCTAGTAAAATATTATGTACTGTCATCATGACAAAGATAAAATAAATCAGTTATTAGAAATTAGTTATTAAAACTATTATGTTTAGAAATGTGTTTAAAAAATCTGCTCTCCGTTAAACAGAAATTGGGGAAAAAAATAAACAGGGGGACTAATAATTCAGGGGGTTTAATAATTCTGATTGCAACTGTAGGTGTAGTTTTAGGTGCATTCAATATAATTAAAATTGTGAATGTGCTACTACATTTTGTCACCTTAGAATTATAAGGTTCTATCTGACTTTTTTTTGTTAAAATTGAGTTATTCACATATTCTTATTAAATGACAACTTATTTACATTATGTGATGTTTTTTTTATAAGTTGTTAACATTAAGACTTTATATATAAAAAAAACAAAAAAGGTTTTATCTACAAAGTTGAACTCTAACTTGGCTCTGTAAGGTTCTTTCTGTGAGCCAATCAGCGTTTCGAATGCAATACTTGATTTAATTCATGGGGCATATAATTCAATAAATATAACTCAATAGTTCATATAAAGCATATAATTCAATAAATATGACCATATTAATTACATAAAATTAACATCTGCTCTGGACAAAATATTTAGCACAGCCTTGTATGCTTCATTTGAACAAGAAAAAATATTATAGAAAGCAAAAATGTAACTTTCTCAAACATCAACATATTGTTACAACACCAATTTTTATTTTTGTAATTAAATTATTAAGCAGACTGATTGTATTTCTTGAAAAGTAACGCTTCATTTGCCCCGTTTATTTTACCCCAGTTTGCAAATTGAAGAGAATTTTGATAATTTACATTTAGAGTACATTTAGGGTCTCTGTCATGTTATTGTATGAAAGAGAACTGTTACACACATATTGTTTGCTATATGGAATGCAAAAACTTTGAAGCTCAATATTTCAAAATCATTTAAAATGGAGATAGAAGGTGACGATGTATATGTTATAGTTCATACAAAATGAAAGTTCCCTCATCACTCACATTCGAATGGTTATAAACTTTTATTCATTTCTTTAATCTGTTGAACACAAAACAAGAATGCTGGAAAAAGCAGTTATTGACATGCATAGTTGCAACAAAAAACTATGGAAGTCAATAATTCACTTCAATTAATCTTTATTTCTATAGCGCTTTTACAATGTAGATCAGGGGTCTCAAAATCAAATTGGCAGGGGGCCATATCAGTGACTGACAATTCATAGGAGGGCCGCTTTAACATTCAAGCACAAGAAAAAAGTGGAAACCTGATGTAACTGATGCACTCAGACATTCTTCCCCAGAGTAGATGCAGTCAAAGCTCCTTCTTTTTGTTTCTTGTTGTACATACTGAAGGAGTAGTTTAAATTTCTATGAAAATACTACTATTTAATAATAGGCATAATAATAATAATTATTATGTCCCAATCAATTGTTGCTTAACCAAAAATTTAACAGATAGCGTAAGACAGCAGAAAGCAGTTTGGGTAACTTTAGTGACTTTACTGGCAATGGTTCTTCTCAATATCTTTCTTTTTTTGTAAAACTACAACAAAGAGGGGAAAACTCTTAACATGTTCAATTCAGCCAGCAGTAAAACTTTACTAATGCACCTCTAAAAAAACAAAAACAAAAATCTTAACATGCATATGAGGAAAATCTATTAAATGAGACCATTTGAATCGAATATTAGCAAAATGATCATATTTACACCACCATCATAACGTGTAAGCCATAAAGATGTGTTTGTACAACACAGTACAAGTGGTATAAAACTCATTATAATCAAATGACCCTTGAATATTTTCAAAAATAGAGCTTTAGTTAAAATAGAGCACTTACGGACATATATTTCAACGTTTAAATCAGCCCCAGAAATAATCTGCATGTGCGTTACTCTCGACCGCACGCTGAGAGAAACAGAAAGTAACCCATAATATAGTACAGTACTTTAAATGTCCAGCAGGTGGGGGTCAAAATCACAAGTGGCTATTTGCAACTGCACAACAGTGATAGTGGTTCAAAAATATATGTTTTGTTGGGCCTAATCTCATTATATTTTGACGTCAGTTGCGGGCCGGAGGGAGAAGGAGGGGGGCTGCAAATGGCCTGCTTTGTGTCAAAGCAGCTTAACATAGAAGTAAATTGAAACTGTGTCAGTCCAGTTTTCAGAGATGAAATTCAGTTTAGTTCAGTTCAGTGTGGTTTAATTTTCACTGCTGAAAGTCCAAACACTGAAGAGCAAATCCATCGATGCGCTGCTCCACAAGTCCCAAACCAAGCAAACCAGTGGCGACAGTGGCAAGGAACAAAGTTCACCAATTGACGAAAGTGAAGGATAAAAAACCTCAAGAAAAACAATAGTAGTTTTCCCCTCAACATTTCTAAGTGTATCTTTGCATTTAAGATGTTATAACTGAGCAAATGACTCTTAATGGCAGTTGTTATAGCATGCATAAAATCTCATTCACATGTATGTCATGATTATAAAGGTTTCATGACAGTCTTATGAACACCCTTGTTTTGTTCAGTTAAATTGTTCAGAACAAGTGAACCACTTCAGAGTTTGTTTTCAAATGGGCTAAGACCACCTGGTTTAGAGGAAGTAAGCTATGGGAGAAAACATGCCAGCTGTTGCAATGAAACTACAGATAAAGCAGTTATATGTTAAACCTGGCATGCTAATCAAAGCATAAATGCAGAAAATGTGTTACAAATTATATGTTGCATTATAATAGGATCATTTATATTAAAAATAAAACAAAACCTTGAGCATATTTGTTTAGTTATACTTATTATTTCAAAGAGACTATTTAAATCTTCATGTTCTGGTTGTCTGTGGGAAGGAGTGGCATGGTTTTGTTTGCTACTTTTGCGTTCCACCTATTTGAGGACATAAACACATGAACTTTATTTCCAGAGCTGATCTGAGAGTCACTTTATTTGCGTTTTATGGTTATATGTTAAAATGCTGTCATCAAATCATATACACATAGAAATTCACAGCAATTTCAGGCCAAGCCGTTAAAATCAGATGTAATTTTAGTGTGCAGTAATTTTGTAGGGTTGCAAATTTCGGTTAAATTGTTGTTAAATTTTGCACACTTTTCATTAATTTAATTACTTGGACTTGGTTTGATAACTATTAAAATGATGTTACTAAAAAAAATGTAAACAGAAGTTTATTAAGATGCAGTTCAGAAAAAACAGCAATGAAAAAATAAAATGAAAAACAAATTCAGAAAAAAATAAAAAAGAATTTGAGACAAAAAACACGGATCCTTACTATATATTCCATGTTATTTTTATTAAAGGCCATTGCATTCATATTACATCCTTTATTTTGGTCTGATTTAAAAAAGGATTCAATATGTGGAAAGAGATGCTGTGTGTTATTCTCGGTTTCATCAACAAACTCAAACAACAACAAAAAAAAAACAGTATTCTGAATTTTTTCTAATAATTCAAATCACTAAGCTCTGCACAACTCCCTGTAAAGACAGTTCAAGAAAGCACACACAAAACATCGATAAGATTCATTTAGAGCAGGGGTGCCCAAACTTTTTCGTATAAAGTGCCAAAAGCCAAATATCATTGAGAGCCGTGGGCCGAAGGTAAATAGCTACTGTATATTACATTAAAGTTGCCATGGGTAATTTCCTAATTTATTTCATAAGACTTAAATGTAAATAGAGAACATTACTTGAAATCATATTAACTAATGCAGTATAACATTTAAAATTATAACTTATTGCAATAAAAACATTAACAATCACATTTATAACACAGTGGAGTTCAATGATGAATGCACTAGTCAAGCAGAATCTGCCTTTGCCTTGATTTGTCCTCTATCCGATGGGTGACGGTATGTACATTTAAACTAAATCTGATTAATTTACACCATTTAATTGAAACATTTAATTTCACTTAGCTTTTAACAATAAAAACAACAAGGTTACATTAGATTTGAAATGACAACCATGCCCATCGTTCTTCCTCTCTTCTCAGATGGGATGACTGCCAAATCAAAGGTTACTGAGGGCCAACTTTGGCCCACGGGCTCTAGTTTGGGCATCTCTGATTTAGAGATTCATTAGCAATTACGTTCTGGCTAATTCTTTAAATTCACTCGCTTTATTTATTAATAGAATATATAATTTTTTTTTGAAGAGATGACTCTAGTCAGAGTTGCTTTCTGTTTCTCTCAAATAAAGGATTCACTAAAAAGAGAAAGTTCATAATTGTTCATTAATCAGATTATACTATTCACATTCAGTGTTAGTTTTTGTGCGCAGTCCACAATTAAATAATAGTACTATCTTTGTCATTGTTAAAAAGTTTTATCAGAGCCATATCATTTTTTTGACCAGCATTGTAAATATGCAGTTTGAGGCGACTAATGTAAGTTGTATGTAATGTACTTTGCCCTGTAGGAATAAATTCAGTAGAAAAATACTTCACAGAGTATGCAAGAAATGGCAGAAAAAGTCTGCAGAGGTTATCTGGGCAGATTATCAGGATGTGGAATCTATGTCATGCATCCAGACACTGCCTGGAAAAAGTTTGTCCTTTAACTAAAGAGACTTGATAGAGAGGCTGCTGAAGACCTGAATACATGTAAAGGATAATGTGCACTCACGCGATCTCAAATAAAAAATAATTCATTAGGAAGCATTAGAAACATATAAATTCAAATTTTACTTAATGCATATGTTTTAGTTTTCATGATATGTATTAGGACCAGCAGAAATGAGAATTGAGCATCTCTTTTGATTAAAAAATATATATAATAAAATCATGGGTCGCAATTTTGGGCAAGGTCATCATCATCAGCAGCAGTTCTTTCATGTTCCCTGAACAGAACAGGCTTTTATCATGGACTGAGTCGAGAGAAAAGGTGCTGATAGCAATAGCCAAGACAACATCTGTGGACCCTGACTCTGCTTTCAACATCTTTTGACAATCTGACCCTGTCAATAGCTGCCCTAATTTGTCAGCCATTGTGTGGCCTATGGAAGAATTGAAAATGGATATCCAACGTTTGGTGGCCAGTTCAGCTCTACAAAGAGTTGCATAAACATGCTTTTTGTCATTGCATTCTTAACGTGATAAGATCCATCCGTTCCTACTATCGGTGAGGATTTTACCTACAGCTGAGCTCAGTGCTGCAGCATAGTGGTCTAATTGTCATTTAGCAAGGTGACAGGATGATTCCAAATGGGTTTTGTTGGCATCTCATTAGACATGCACACAATGCATTCAGGGGAAATTTGCAATGTATTATTGATGTCCCACCATATCTATTGTTTGAGGCGAGGAGGAGCTTTAGCATTGTTGTTCGGGATGGCATCTTACCCCCTGAGTCAATAGCTAAACCCAATTCTTCAGTGGCATTTATGGGCCTTTATCTGATTACATGAGGGCATGCAACAGTATCACAGCGCTCAGTGTTGACACGCGGATGTTAATGTTTTCGTAGCCTCCAGTCCCTGCTGTAGGCTCTAGTGCACTAATGAATATGTCAACAGATGAAGTCGAAGAGCGTGTTTACTGTGGCTTCTGGTGCGAGACAGGGGACCGGAGCCTGCGCGGGAAATCCTGCTGGCTCTCTTAGATGTGCGAGCAGTTGCCATGACTTTAAACTCCCACAGGAGTGGAGGCAGAGCCTTGGTGACAAAATCAGCCAACTCATCCGGCACCTGTGGCACATCCATGGAACTGTTGAGCAGAAGAGGTTTCTACTGTCAAAAATTGGGAACTAGACGCTCTCAGCAAATAGCAATCCAACTCCTTGGGACCTGAGGAATACTTGATATCTTTTGGGAAAGCATATTCGGATTGGGGATTCATCATTCATCAGTGCATCATTTCGCAATGAGTAATGTTTGGGTGTGGATTTGACTTTAGACGCTTGCTTTAAAACACATCCGGCAGAATTATTGGTTGGACAGAGTGACATTCGCAATTGGATTAATCATTCAGTGACCTTCGAATTGGAAGATCTCTTGCACAGATGATTTCAGTAGAACAAAATAGACCCATTTGGTAATTCGTCCAGCTACTGATTGCCCATCTTTGAGTTTGCTTCTCCAGCATCTTGAGGCTGATAAAGGAGCAGCTTTACGTACCGTAGAGGAGATTTATTCTCTGCATCTCTGAAGCAGTGGCTGTTTTGCTGAGCAAGACCTGGGTCATGAGTACACAAGCTTTGTCCTGATGAAAACTCCTGATACAGCCAGCGCAGGAAGCAGGACGCTCATAATTAAGGAAGTTGTTTGGAAAAGCTCTTAGGCTTTGGATAGATTTGTTTTCCGGTCTTTGTCATCAACACGCTCCCAAGAAGTGACTGGCGTGCCTCCATAGTGCTCTTGCAGGGATGAATTACATCTTTGGGGGAAACTCGCTGTACCCCAGGGGAAGTCGAGGCAGCAGCACCAGCTCGGCCCACGGAGGCTCGTCTGGACCCAAGCTCAGACAGTGGTCCGTTCGGAGTTCCTCTGAGGAGACTGCCAAACAGACCCCATCCCGCTGGCGCCGGGTTCTTGCGACTCTCACTCGCCTCAATACCTTCACAGACTGCATCGTATCAAGGACAAGTCAAGTAAGTTCTGCAAGCTTATTCACAGGTGCCGTGGAGTAATTTAAGTCAAGTCTTACTTGGCAATGAAATGTTCTCTCTTATGTAAACTAGGCATGGGACTATAACCGGTTTCAAGGTTTGGAAAAGTCAAATTTATTATTATTATTATATATTTTTTTATATATATGTTGTCCAAGACCACTTTATTTAAGGCAACAGTATCTCCAACAGCAAAGGACCATCCACATCAAAAGCTGTTGGTCAGCCTACAATTCAGCAAACTTTTGAAAAACAAATCACTTATGCACCAACATGTATGACAACCATGCTATGGACATTAACAGTGCAGTATTGTATTCAATGGGGAAAAGTTGGAAGTTGTTTTTTACCTAGACATTTAAAAAGAACATATTTTAGAGTAGTAATCATGATACCATGATATTTTTATCCAAGGTTATCATACCATCTGAATCTTATAATGGCCCATGCCTAATATAAACATGCTTGCCTGTGTTTTTAGGTATGTTAATTGAACAAACAGTGTTGTGTTTTTGTTTGTTTGTTACATTTCAGTTTAAAATAAAGAGCTCAAATAAAGAGTACTCAAAGTAGACCCATAGTACAGACATAAATAGACTATAGAATATAATAACAATAGTATTAAATGATAGAGGGAAAAAAGACTGTATCGTTTTATTATAATGACAAGTTTGTCACATTAGGAACTTTTTTTGTTAAATTGGTCAGTTTACAGCACATAAGACACTCTAAAATATGTCCTTTTGTTATTACTATTGAATTTGTGTGTAAATAATTGTGTTCATGTTTATATATTGTATGACACTGAATACTGTATTGTATACAGTATTCGACACTACATACATGTGTGTGAATAGGTAAATATTTGTTTTTGTTGGTAGGCCTATGGTGGTTATGAGCAGTATTTCACTCGTAGCACTACGATATGAATATATATCATCGCTGCTGTGATTTGTGCGTAGACTGAAGGTAATCACCGCAGTGCTAATATACAGCCATATCACAGTGTTAGAGAAGTGTAGAGAATATTGCGTTTATACATTAAATTCTAGTTTATATGTATAGCACTTTTCAAAATTATTATTGTTTCAAAGCACTTTTCAAAAGATAATCAGAAAAGTTAAGGTTATTAGTTACCATAAATTTATTAGTTACTAATACTTTTAACTAATTAACTAGTAACTAATAGCTTTTACATGAGCAATGAACTTCAAATCATTTTTCAACAGGTGATGTCCTTTTAAATAAACTGCATATTTGAAGTGTAAACAACTACAAGTGGTACAACAACGGCATTATTTTGTAAACTATAGGGAGTTTAGTCCTCCACCGTGATCTCGCTCTGTTGTATAAATAAGATTATATGTTTATTACCTTTATGGTTGATATTATTTAACTTTTTGAAAATCTTACTTTGTTTTTTCTTTCTAACTTTTTTGTTTGGCTGGCAAAATCCCCCAAAAACTTCCACATGAAGTCACACATGAAATCCGAATTTACAATGTTTATTTTGCTGGCTCACATTGATATTCTTAACGTGAATAATACGTCTGCGAATAATAAATACGTTAATCAACTGAATTTTTTTTTGTTTATTTAATCTTAACTGAAAGTCTGACCATTTGCTTCCACATTTGGGGGGTGGTCCTTCTGTTGACGTCAACCTGAGGGCTTCCATAACAACTGCATATTAATAACCTCTCTTACCGTTTTTCTATTTTCTATGAGGGAATGATGCCCAAAAGAAAACCCCGCCCCCTACTCAATATTCAGTTTCGGTAGGAAGTACATCAACATACTGAAATAAAAGTCTCTGCAACTTCCGGTTCATGCGGACTTTAAAATATTTTTTATTTATATATAAAAAAATATTATTTAATATTTTAGACAGACCTGAATGCTCTAAAATGCTTTAAAATAAGGGTTATTATAAATACTGCTTTGTTGTAATCGCATGGGCGGATGATATCAGAGCTCTGCAGTATAAAACAAATGAGGCTTCCCTTTACAGCCCTTGTGGATTAAATGCTGTTGCCAGGAGAATTTTAGTTGTCAGTTGAAAGGCCATGTGATTTAATTATCCCAATAGTTGACTTTTATCAATGAGTCTTACAATAGACTGAAGTACATGTGCTTATAATGTACACATAATGGCACTGCATGTTTTATTACCCAGGCTGCTTTTCCTTTGTAATAATAGTGAGTCAGTTGAAAATGACTCAACAACGGCAGTTCAGCTGAAGGTCGAAGACCAAATTAAACATCTGAATGCCTCTCATGTATGAATATATGACCGTTTAATTACATTTAGTTAAACTACTTATGGTTTTGGGATATGGCAGTCTTAAATGCTTCATTTATTTATATTCATATCCATAACCCTGACTACATTCTAAATAACGCTGGGTAAAAAAAACTTCCTTCAACTTAATAATGACAAAACTGAGGTTGTTCTCTTTGGCCCTTCAAAAAGTCTTACACCATATGTTAAATCTCAAGTAAAAAAATCTAGGAGTTATCTTTGATTCTGAGCTTTGTTTAGAAAAACAGATTAGCTCAGTCATTAAGAATTGTAATTCCTTGTATATTGGTCTCCCTCAATCTTCATTGGCACGGTTGCAGTTGGTTCAAAATGTGGCAGGTAGACTTTTAACAGGCACCAAAAAACATGCTCGTATTTCACCAGTTTTAGCATCCCTTCGTTGGCTTCCTGTTAATTTTAGAATTCAGTTCAAGCACTGAATAGGCAAGCACCTTCTTATATTTCTGAACTTATTAACTTGCATTCAACTCCTCGGTCCCTCAGGTCGACAAATAACGTTTTACTACAAATTCCTCGGTCATGACTTAAACTGAAAGGAGATAGAGCCTTTGCAGTTGCTGCTTCACGTTTGTGGAACCAGCAGTCACCGGACTTTGCGAGTGCTTCTTTTTTCTCTATTTTTAAGTCTAGACTTAAGACACATTTTTATTCTATTGCCTTCCCAGGCTTTTAATCTTTATTGTGCATTGTTGTTGTCATACTTGTTATTCTTATTATTACTTTTATTGTTATTTTACTCTGTTTTAGAATGTGTGTTTTGGTTTTGTTCAGCGCCAAACTGAAGTTAAATGTGCTTTATAAATAAACTTTACTTACTTACTAACCCAATGGTGGGTCAAATAGAGACTACCCCAACATTGGGTTCATTTATTTTTTTCAGTTAAATTTAAATGATACATTTTAACCCAATGGATTGGTTTGTCCCTATTTGACCCAATGTTGGTTTGCAACAACATTTTTTTTCAGAGTGTATAATACACACCACCATGTTATCAGATTGTCACTAAACTTAATTATTATTACAAAACGACTAATAATCTCCCATATCATCCATTAACCCAATCTTACAACTACTATAAGGACATTTCTTTATTGTTTCTCTCTAGATTTTGTAATAAAATGTGACCCAGACAAATATCAGCAATGTTTACCTCGCTACAGTCATGATGCTTGAATGCGGAGAACAACTGTACACTTTAAAGTATTTTTTCAAATATCCTTTCTAATGAATTCATACTAAATATTATACTCATACATTAATAATAAACACCACTTAAAATATACAGTATTGGAATTATGTGTAGTTAGTTGAGAACCAAGCAGAATTGCACCTTTTGGTTGGTTGTGTGGCCAGAAGGTGGCACTGGAACTGCACTAAATGACGAGCTGTAAATCCCAATCCTGACCACATCCTTCCAGTTTTGCATTTCATCTCTCACTTGCACCTGAAATGAGCATGAAAGGATTATGATTAATTTCACCCTCTTACTGTTAATGCAATTATTATAGATTCCACGAATCATTCAAAGGGTAAAAAGCGGCACCTTTTAAATGACAAATATTCGAATGACTCTAATGCGGTGTGTCTGGCACTGTAGCATTGCATTATTAGCGTGCACTTTAACCTGCTCACTGTATTCAGGTTGATCCCAGCCGACACACATACTACTCTAAATGCTGAAGCAGTGGTTGTTAACAGCTTGGCTCACTCAGACTCATCAATTCAAATCCACTTATAAAATCAGCCTCCAATCCAATCACCCGAGTTGTCATGTCAACGCAGCTATTCTAGGCCATTTATCTATTCATTATATTCCCGACGGAAAGATCCTTTGCATCTATATACTACGGCAAGCCATCTGTCACGACAGTGGTCATATGTAATATGCATTGGACTGCGCATTGCTTTATACGCATTCCTTTGCCCATCTTTCCTCATCAAAAGACTATGAATGAAAGAAAATTGAGCAAGTTTAAACCACAAACAACAGTTTGCACATTTAAAGCGTCAAAATCCAATTTACACTTGATTTAAATCTATAAATAATGGCTTATTCAGCTTGACTGTGATCACACGGAACACTGGAACAAAGCTTCCCGAGGCTTTCCAGGAAATCAAAGAGGTCAGATATTCTTAATTATTGCAGGCGAGAAGCTGTTTACTATATGGATCCCTCTCACGCTAGGTTACGGTCGTTGTGTGCGTGTTGGCGCCGGTTCAGCAGGCTGGCTTTGTATGTGAATCGGAGCTCAGCATTGATTATTCATGCCAGGAAAAAAAGCCCCTCCGCGCCTGATGCCTTTGCCCATTGGAGCTCTTTAATTGGCATGAGAATGCAAAGAGATGAGAGGGACGGGTGAATGAGAGAGATACTGAGAGGATCATCGCGTAAGAGACTGGGCTGAGTTTTCTTGCGCTCATTTGTTGGCAAGGCACTGGAGTCTCCTCGAACCTCCTTAAGTTTGACTTCCACGTGTCAATGATGACGAACGTCTACTCCGGCAATGAGTACGGCAGCCAGAGAGCAGACAGGACTGTCAACCTCAGGCAGAATCCACCATCTACGTCTATTCTCAAGCAACCGCATCTCCAGCAGATGGCCAACCAGGAGGGCTCCCTCCATCCCACCTGTTACTGCTCCTGCACCTTGCCCTTAAATATCGGGAAAACCCGGGCCAAGTTCCTTAATCTGCGTGACAGTGTGAGGAAAAGCCCAACCAAGAGCACAGCCAAAGTGATTGGGCCGGGGGAGAGG
This sequence comes from Danio jaintianensis, assembly GCA_903798115.1. Taxonomy (NCBI): domain Eukaryota; kingdom Metazoa; phylum Chordata; class Actinopteri; order Cypriniformes; family Danionidae; genus Danio; species Danio jaintianensis. Next base: position 4,733,849 of record CAIGQV010016226.1, on the reverse strand, counting down.
GTTTCTCTTTGGGCCTCTGTGTCATTTGATAAGGTAAGTTGGAGGCGAGGTAGCAGCAGCTCGATGTTGGGACCTTTTTGATTGTTAACTGTTTTTGTATCGTTGTGTTAAATTTGGATTTCTTCTTTACACTTCGAATGAGGGCTGTGCAATATGACTATATATCATATGGACAAAAAGTTTTACCGTTTCATATTATGCTTTATTGTTTACTAACATAATAGCGAGGTAGCAGCAGCTCGATGTTCGGACCTTTTTGATTCTTGACTGTTTTTGTATC
>CAIGQV010016226.1:4656398-4715903 GCA_903798115.1 Danio jaintianensis | reverse complement strand
CAGCTGTTAAGTGTCATTTGCTCAGTTATGACATTTCAAATGCTTATAACAACTGTTATTAAGTGCCATTTGCTCTGTTATGACATTTCAAATGCTTATGGCAACTGTTATTAAGTGTCATCCACTCAGTTGACATTTCAAATGCTTATGACAACTGTTAAGTGTCATTTGCTCAGTTATGACTTTTCAAATGCTTATGACAACTGTTATTAAGTGTCGTTCACTAAGTTATGACATTTCAAATGCTTATGACAGCTGTTATTAAGTGTCATTCACTCAGTTATGACATTTTAAATGCAAAGATGACATTGTTTATAAAACTTGACATCACAACCCGTTTTTGTCTTTGTCATGACAACTTGACATTACCAAGACAGCAAAACTTGTCATAAATCTGTCATAAACATAATTGTTATGCAGTCATTATAAATGTCATGAATTTTATAACACCGTCATAAATATATATATATATAAATTGGGTACGGAAAGTATTCAGACCTCCTTAAATGTTTCCCTCTTTGTTATATTGCAGCCATTTGCTAAAATCATTTAAGTAAATTTTTTTCCTCATTAATGTACACACAGCGCCCCATATTGACAGAAAAACACAGAATTGTTGACATTTTTGCAGATTTATTAAAAAAGAAAACCTGAAATATCACATGGTATAAGTATTCAGACCCTTTGCTCAGTATTTAGTAGAAGCACCCTTTTGATCTAATACAGCCATGAGTCTTTTTGGGAAAGATGCAACAAGTTTTTCACTCCTGGATTTGGGGATCCTCTGCCATTCCTCCTTGCAGATCTTCTCCAGTTCTGTCAGGTTGGATGGTAAACGTTGGTGGACAGCCATTTTTAAGGTCTCTCCAGAGATGCTCAATTGGGTTTAAGTCAGGGCTCTGGCTGGACCATTCAAGAATAGTCACAGAGTTGTTGTGAAGCCACTCCTTCGTTATTTTAGCTGTGTGCTTAGGGTCATTGTCTTGTTGGAAGGTAAACCTTCTGAGGTCCTGAGCACTCTGGAGAAGGTTTTCGTCCAGGATATCCCTGTACTTGGCCGCATTCATCTTTTCTCTCGATTGCAACCAGTCATCCTGTCCCTGCAGCTGAAAAACACCCCCACAGCATGATGCTGCCACCACCATGCTTCACTGTTGGGACTGTATTGGACAGGTGATGAGCAGTGCCTGGTTTTCTCCACACATTCCGCTTAGAATTAAGGCCAAAAAGGTTATATCTTGGTCTCATCAGACCAGAGAATCTTATTTCTCACCATTTTAGCAAACTCCATGTGGGCTTTCAGGTGTCTTGCACTGAGGAGAGGCTTCCGTCGGGCCACTCTGCCATAAAGCCCTGACTGGTTAAGGGCTACAGTGATGGTTGACTTTCTACAACTTTCTCCCATCTCCCAACTGCATCTCTGGAGCTCAACCACAGTGATCTTTGGGTTCTTCTTTATCTCTCTCACCAAGGCTCTTCTCCCCAGATAGCTCAGTTTGGTCGGACGGCCAGCTCTGGTCGTCCCAAACATCTTCTATTTAAGAATTATAGAGGCCACTGTGCTCTTAGGAACCTTAAGTTCAGCAGAAATGTTTTTGTAACCTTGGCCAGATCTGTGCCTTGCCACAACTCTGTCTCTGAGCTCTTCAGGCAGTTCCTTTGACCTCATGATTCTCATTTACTCTGACATGCATTGAGAGATGTAAGGTCTTATATAGACAGGTGTGTGGCTTTCCTAATCAAGTTCAATCCATATATTCAAAATCAGCTGGACTCAAATGAAGGTGTAGAACCATCTCAAGGATGATCAGAAGAAATGGACAGCACCATTTCAGCACCATAAATATGAGTTTCACAGCAAAGGGTCTGAATACTTAGGACCATGTGATATTTCAGTTTTTCTTTTTAATAAATCTGCAAAAATGTCAACAATTCTGTGTTTTTCTGTCAATATGGGGCGCTGTGTGTACATTGAGGAAAGAAATTAACTTAAATTATTTAAGCAAATGGCTGCATTATAACAGAGTAAAAATTTAAGGGGATCTGAATACTTTCCATACACACTGTATATATATTTTTTACCTCAATTACAGTGGTACAAGCTGAATTTGTCATTAAAATGTTATTAAATATTAATTACGCTGTTAAAAATCATTTGATTTGATACTTTTAATGAGACATTTTATTGACAAATACAGTTTGTTCCTCTGAAATTGCACAATTATAATGCCTCAAGACAATCATGTTTATGACAGATTTATTACAAGTTATGCTGTTTTGGTAATGTCAAGTTGTCATGATAAAGGAAGATATATTGTCATGATAAAGATTGTGATGTATTTGCGTATGTCCAGTTGTCATAACAATGTCATCTTTGCATTTAAAATGACAGAACTGAGCAAATGACACTTAATAATAGTTGTCATAAGCATACATCAAATCTCATTCACACTCATGTCATGATTATAAAGGTTTCATGACAGTCTTATGAACACCGCTTCAAGTAAAGTGTTACTGGGTATTCACTAACATGTTTTGAATGGCAAAGGAAAGAGGCAGGGAAACAATTACTGTTGTGTTAGTACTGTATTAAATGCTGTCTAGTGCATTGTTGATGTCTGTGGGTTGACTTTTAACTGTGGTAAAAGCTATTTGTCTTTCTAGGACTCCCAACAACCAATCAGTAAAACCAATACAAATCAATTGAAAGCTAGTTGAGAGCAGATTAAGCTGGAGTACTTTTTTTTTATTGTAGTGTTTATTTTAGAAGTGCTGAGCAATTCCATCCAAATGTCAACCTTCCCATGAAAAAATAAAAGTTTTTACCAATATAGTGAAACCCTTTTAACGTTGTTTGCTTAGGCTTGTACACTATCTGACAAAAGTCTTCTCGTCGATCCCAGTTGTAAGAGCAACAAATAATAACTTGACTTCTAGTTGATCATTTGGAAAAGTGGCAGAAGGTAGATATTTCCGATGAATCATCTGTTGAACTGCATCCCAATCATCACAAATACTGCAGAAGACCTATTGGAACCAGCATGAACCCAAGATTCTCACAGAAATCAGTCAAGTTTGGTGAAGGAAAAATCATGGTTTGGGGTTGCATTTAGTATGGGGGCGTGCGAGAGATCTGCAGAGTGGATGGCAACATCAACAGCCTGAGGTATCAAGACATTTGTGCTGCCCATTACATTACAAACCACCAGGGAGGGCAAATTTTTCAGCAGGATAGCGCTCCTTCTCATACTTCAGCCTCCACATCAAAGTTCCTGAAAGCAAAGGTGCTCCAGGATTGGCCAGCCCAGTCACCAGACATGAACATTATTGAGCATGTCTGGGGTAAGATGGAGGAGGAGGCATTGAAGATGAATCCAAAGAATCTTGTTGAACTCTGGGAGTCCTGCAAGAACGCTTTCTTTGCCATTCCAGATGACTTTATTAATAAGTTATTTGAGTCATTGCAGAGATGTATGGACGCAGTCCTCCAAGCTCATGGGAGTCATACACAATATTCATTCTTTTTCCACTGCACCATGACTTTATATTCTATACTGTACATTATTTCTGTTCAGTGACAAGATTTTCATCTAAGCAAAGTCAGACCTTACTGTCCTAATTAAATCATTAAAAATCAAGGCATGATCATATTTTGTTTTGGTAAAATAAGCGTAATCTAGAGGCCTTTGCCTTTCATATAAGCCACTTCTGATACCAAATGATCAACTAGAAGTCAAGTTATTATTAGCTGTTCCTAAAACTTGGATAGGCGACAAGACTTCTGTCAGGTAGTGTATTTTACAGTACTGTAAAAATACTCAGTCTCTGTCAGTGTTTTCATACAATTATATTTGTGTTTTCAATGGAGTGACACAATCTTTAAGTTTTGATTCAGAAAATCTTCATCTGTGTTCTATGAATATTTCATATGGAATGACATGAGAGTGAATAAATGGTAACAGAATTTTTGCTAATACTGCACAGCGAATGTAGCAAAATGTGAGGATTTGAAAATACATTACACGTTAACATGTCTCCACTTTGATCACTTTAGCAGTTGAATTTATCTATTTTTTCACCCAAAGCAAATAGTAATTATTTCTAACCACGTTCCTGAAGTGCCCCAATACTGCTCATTTAGCATTTCTCCTTAATCAGACACACCTGAATTATCTTAATGTTAGTCGAGATTTCAACTGCTGTATACCGCAGAAACATGCTCGGAAACCATTGAACTAATCAACACTCCTCCAGAATGTAACCTCAGCTTTTTCCTCTCTCCTGATGTATAGGGGAACTCAGGCCTGGGCTTCAGTATCGCCGGTGGCACAGATAACCCTCACATTGGTGAAGACCCCAGCATTTTCATCACTAAAGTCATCCCTGGGGGCGCCGCCGCTCAGGATGGCAGATTGCGGTAATCTTATATTTCTTACACACGTGCATGTAGAAGAAACAAAGTGCGCTTGTTCTGGTTGCTTATTCAAGAGCTTCTCAGAAGTTTACATCGCTTAATAGCACTCTGTGTAAAACTGACTAGTCTTTAGTTGACTAGTTCGTTTTTAGTGTAAAGTTTAGATTCTGATTGACTTCACTTATCTTTTGAGCATATGCGTATTCTTTTATAGCCAAACAAAGTATAAACTATGTAAATAGATTTATTGGCCAGAGAATATTTTGGTGCACTTTTAATTTTGAGATTGCCTGCAGTTAAAGGGATAGTTCACACAAAAATGATACTTTACTACTTTTTTTAGCTTCTTCTATTCAGTTGAACACTAAGTGAAGTTTATTTATAAACTAATTTCGAGAGGATCACATGGTTATGATTGCTTGCGACTGGTCCCACATTATTCAATTTATGATTCACCAATCAGACAATTCCTAAGCCACTATAAATACCCTAAGTTCCATATAACACCCATCTTCGTTTTGAAGAATCCACACCTACTCCTCCTCCTTTCCTAAATGGGTGGCACGGTGGCCCAGTGGTTAGCACTGTTGCCTCACAGCAAGAACGTCACTGGTTCTAGTCCTTACCAAGCCAGCCGACATTTCTGTGCGGAGTTTACACGTTTTCCCCGTGCTCACGTGGGTTTCCCCCGGGTTCCCCGGTTTCCTCCCACCGTCCAAAAACATGCAACTTAAGTTAATTGACTAATCCAAATCGGCACCATAGACATGCTCCTGGTAAGTAGTTATCTCTTAAGAGCAATCACTATCTGTTCATTAGCTACTACAGCAGGGGAGTTCTCGAGATCTACCTGACCTCAAACTCCCCTCTCGCCTTGCAAACGGGAGGGAGCCCCGGGCTCGAGGATCTTATGAGCTCAGGGCTCTCTCCCGGGACAGCATGCCAAACAAGCTTTATAATCAATCATCAGCTAAGTGTGAACTCTTGAAAGATGATATTTTGAAGAAAGTATCATGACTTCCATAGTAGGATAAACAAATACTATTGAAGTCAGTGGTTACAGGTTTCAAGCCTTTTTCTAAATATCTTCATTTGTGTTTAACAGAAGAAAGAAACTCAAACAGGCTTGAAAGAAATAAAAGACGAGTAACTAATGACAGAAATTTCAGTTTTAAGTTAATGATCATTTCAGATTGAAGTGGCATTATTTTGAAGCTTTTTTATTATTCAAGCCGCTTTATTTTGAGTGGCCTTAAATACTAAGTACTTAAAAAAAAAAAATACTTATTGCATTCATATTGTATTGGATGAGTAAGGTTAGGGACAGGTTTGGTGGTATGGGTTAAGATATAAGAGAAGGGACAATAATGTAATTATAAAATTAATCACAGAAATCGATTACAGATGTCATTACATGCAGATAGTTTTTTTAAATGCAAGTACAATGTAAAACATGTTAATTTAGGCCACTTTAAGGGGACCTATTATGCAAAAATCACTTTTATAAGGGCTTTAAACAGAGTTGTGTGGTGACTGTGTGAATATAACAAGCTTCTTTGGAAAAAAAAAATTTAATTATTATTTTTTTATAATCACACTTGATAAAAACAGCCTGCAGAAACACTTTGACATTCTCCCTTTGTACGTGTCATCAGAGGGGTAAAGCCCCGCCCACTAGTGACCATCTCTCCCTCATTAGCATAAACAGCCCTAGAAGCCACTAAGCTGACACATAGGCATTTGTAGTTCCGCCCTCTTCTAAAAAGAGCACAATCTCATTTGAATTTAAAGCGACAGTCAAAATGGCACAATATGGATCAAAGCCTAAAAGGGGCAGTGTCAAAAAAACGTATAAACAATTGTTTGTGGGGTATAATGAACTGAAACTTCACACACACTCTAGGGATGTCAGTGACTTTTTTGCCTCTTGTATAAAGAGGCATGATAGGTCCCCTTTATTATAAAGTGGGACCAGAGCGATCTTCTCTATAGAAACAAATACAAGTGCATGTTGCTTTGTCTATTTCTCTCTTTCTCAGTATAATTATATTGAATATTAATTTGAATTAGCACACACTGGAAAGTTTTGGAATTGTTATGTGTGATGTGCTAACTGTAGCAAGGAATGGGACAAAGTAATTGTAATAGCATTGTAATAGGTGCATTTTTGCCATGTTTTGGAGTGGTGTTACTAGGCGATAGAGACCTCCAGTGTCTTACTGCTGTCAGAGGCTCATTAAAGCAGCGCTACTGAGGTCCTGACAGCTGAACGTACACACACTGAGAATAAAAACAAACAAGTCTACTAGTTAAAGCACCCTATTTTTGTATTTTGAGTATTACTTTTCCTGCAGTGTGTAATGTAGCTCTTTGTGAATGTTAAAAAGACCGTAAAGTTTTAAAGATCAACGTGCATGATAAATAAGGCTATTGTCTGTTAAAAAAAAAAAATTAGTCATCACGATTCCAGCTTCTGTCCTCTTTGTTGTCTTTGACTCTGATACACTCTAGTTGGATTTTGTGTAATGTTTTTCAATTTATATTTGACAACTAATCTCTGCCTTACAACGTGTGTGGCACATTAATATAAATGCACTAACAAATGAAATTTTCCACACAAATACATTTACTATTGAATAATTTTTGTTAGTTCATTCATTCATTCATTTTCATTAGGCTTAGTCTCTTTATTTTTATCAGGGGTCGCCACAGTGGAATGAACCGGCAACTTATCCAGCATTTGTTTTATGCAGCCTTCCAGCTGCAACCCAACACTGGGAAACACCCATACACTCTCACATTCACACACACTCATACAATACTGCCAATTTAGCTTATCCGATTCACTTATAGCGCATGTCTTTGGACTGTGGGGGAAACCGGAGCACCCGGAGGAAACCCACCGCAACACGGGGAGAACATGCAAACTCCACACAGAAATGCCAACTGGTCCAGCCGGGGCTCGAACCAGTGACCTTCTTGCTATTAGGCAACAGTGCTAACCACTGAGCCACCGCGCAGACCATTTTTGTTAGTTTTTTTTTTTAACTACATTGTAAAAAATTCTGTTTCACACAATTCCTTCATGTTGTCCCGAAACAAATCGATTAAGTTAACTTTACTTTTTTTTTTTTTAAGTGTATTGAACATAAAACATTTAAGTTGTCCAAAAAATGACAATGACGGTTTATTTATATAGCGCAATTAAAAACAACCCGTTGACCAATGTGCTTCACAAAAACAAAAAAACACAAACAACAAGAGTAAGTCCAACAAAATGAAGTTTTTTTTTTTTGTTTGTTTTTTTTAAAATACAAAGAATAAAACAAAAAAACAAACATTTTTACCTGCTGGAAAGCCAGTAAAATATGGAATAAAACTCAGTTTATGTGTTAAAAGCTTAAAAAAAAATCAAGAATTGTCACAATTCAACTTATTTTAAGTAGTCGGACAAGCAGCAAAAATCTGTAGTCTAAATATTTTAAATTAGCAGATGCATGCAGAAGATGCAAAGCAAAACATTAAAAACATGCCCAAAATATCTCCTATAACGACTTTCTACACCAGCGGTTCCCAAACTTTTCAGCCCGTGACCCCCAAAATAACAATACCTGTGACTCGAGACCCCCACATTCCTCGGAGGTGGTTATAAATATACAAATGTTGCGCACACAACAATAGGTCTATATAAACATGAGCGTATTGACAACACAAAAAAGTGCAACAGTCTAACAATCTTATAGTTTTTATAATAATAATAATAATAATTCCTTACATTTATATAGCGCTTTTCTATACACTCAAAGCGCTTTACACATTGGGGGAATCTCCTGATCCACCACCACTGTGCAGCATCCACCTGGATGACGCGACGGCAGCCATATTGCGCCAGACCGCACACCACACACCAGCTGTGTCACAGAAGGGACGGGACTAGATCGGTAAGTTAATAGTTTATTGACAGAATGGCAGCGGACAACAGATGAGAGACAAACAGTACTGTTGGTGATATTGGCTGGGGTTGACGGACAGTCTTTCTTCCGAAGGATATACGGAGACGAGGAGACACTCAACAGGAAACGGGAACCACGGAGGACTGGACGACACTCACGGAGACTAGGAGACTTGGAAACACCGGACTTGGGGACGTGGAGCACACAGGCACGTGTATGAGTCCTTTCTGGTGGTTAGACGAGGCCGGACGATGAGTGAACGGTGCATGGGGTTTATATGTGGTGACTGGATATGAGCTTGATTTGTGACAGGTGCAGGACTAATTAAAACTCAGGTGACGGTGATCTGTGTGGTTGTGTGAGGGGAGAGCCTGGTCTGACTGTGACATTACCCCCTCCTCCACGGCGGTCTCCCGACCGCCCACCTCTCCTATTCCGTGGGGGTCTACCTCGGCCACGAGGAGCTGGACGGTTGGGATGTGTAGCATGGAATTCCTCAGTAAGGGTTGGATCGAGAATGTCATCACGGGTTACCCAGGACCGTTCCTCTGGGCCATACCCTTCCCAATCCACCAAATACTCCAGGCGACCCCCACGTCGTAGAGAATCCAAGATTTCCTTAACTTGATAGATGGCCCCTTCTTCGACTAGGAGAGGAGGAGGGGGTTCCTCCCTGCAACCAGGCTCTGTGGAGATAGTAGGAGAATGATATGGTTTGAGGAGAGAGACATGAAAAGTGGGGTGAATTCTATACTGTGGTGGAAGGTGCAGACGATACGTGACCGGGTTGACTCTCTCCTCAATGGTGAAGGGACCAACGAATCGGGGACTCAGCTTCTTACAAGGTTGACGTAGTCGCATGTCTTTGGTGGACAGCCAGACCTTCTGTCCCACCTGGAAATTCGGGGTTTCGGAGCGACGGAGATCTGCTGCAGTTTTCTGACGTCTGATGGCCCTCTGCAAATGATGGTGAGCTGAGTCCCACACTCTCTCACTCTCCCGGAACCAATGATCCACTGCTGGAACATCCGAAGGGTCCCCGGACCAAGGGAATAGTGGAGGCTGGTACCCGAGTACACACTGGAAGGGCGTGAGTCCAGTGGCTGGTTGACGTAACGAATTCTGAGCGTACTCGGCCCAGCCTAGAAATTGGTTCCAGGAGTTCTGGTGACCATGGCAGAAGGTTCTCAGGAATCGCCCCACCTCCTGAATCTTCCTTTCGGTTTGCCCGTTCGTCTGTGGATGGTACCCGGAGGTTAGACTGACGGTCACACCTAGGAGCGAAAAAAAAGCTTTCCAAACACGTGAAATAAACTGGGGTCCTCTGTCTGATACAATATCTTCTGGAATACCGTAATACCTGAAGATGTGGTTAAATATTAGTTCAGCTGTGATCATGGCGGTAGGTAATCCTAGTAAAGGTATGAGTTTGCAAAACTTTGAAAATCTGTCCACAATTACCATAATACATGTGTTACCTTTTGACTCAGGTAGATCTGTCATGAAGTCTACTCCTAGGTGTGACCATGGGCGATTCGGTATAGGCAGGGGTAGGAGTTTTCCAGAGGGAAGATGGCGAGGACTTTTTGACATGGCACATTCCTTACACCCCTGCACGAACCTTCTCACGTCCTGTGCCATCTCCGGCCACCAGAAGCGATCTTTTAGCAGCAAGAGAGTTCCATTGGCCCCAGGGTGACCATCATAGGTTCGGGTTCTGGTTCTGGAGGGCGGTAAACTGCTGGCCGACGGAGTAGTGCATTTACGGTACTGCGAGGGGGATCTTCATAACAAGATTGCATTCGTGAGGCACACCTGATTGACAGTTGAATGAAATTTTCCAGTCCATAGGTATCATCATAAGCAGCCAGTTGCAAACGGAGACGTGGTTCGAGCCCTTGGCGATAGGTTGTCATTAGAGCATGTTCATCCCAGCGGCTGGCTGCTGCAAGAGTACGGAACTTTAATGAATATTCTTGAACTGTCATTTTACCTTGTTTCAGATGGTAGAGTTGTTCTCCAGCCGTGGAAGTTAGTGCTGTACGACCAAAAACTCCACGAAAATGATCCATGAAGAGCTTCACCGATTGAATTACTGAACTTTGTTGACTCCATAATGTTTCCGCCCACTGCAGTGCTTCTCCTGACAAAAGGGATATAATAAATGCAATTTTAGACATATCAGAGGGATATAACTGTGGTTGCATCTCAAAAACCAGGGAACATTGCAACAAAAATCCATTGCACTCCTCCGCCGTGCCAGAGTAGGGCGCTGGCCGGGCCATGGGACTGGCATTCGTTGCCAGTGAGGAAGCGTGTGCGGATGCGGAAGTGCTCGGTGAAACTTGTTGTGTTTGAAGAATTTGCCGTAGATTATGGACGAGTCCTTGAAAGGGATCCGGGGTGCTCATTCTGTCGGTTGTGATGGTCCGGCCTTCTGTCACAGAAGGGACGGGACTAGATCAGTAAGTTAATAGTTTATTGACAGAATGGCAGCGGACAACAGATGAGAGACAAACAGTACTGTTGGTGATATTGGCTGGGGTTGACGGACAGTCTTTCTTCCGAAGGATATACGGAGACAAGGAGACACTCAACAGGAAACGGGAACCACGGAGGACTGGACGACACTCACGGAGACTAGGAGACTTGGAAACACCGGACTTGGGGACGTGGAGCACACAGGCACGTGTATGAGTCCTTTCTGGTGGTTAGACGAGGCCTGACGATGAGTGAACGGTGCATGGGGTTTATATGTGGTGACTGGATATGAGCTTGATTTGTGACAAGCTGATTGGTGGAGAGAAGACAGAGTGATGAAGCCAATTATGATATGGGGATGGTTAGGAGGCCATGATGGACAGAGGCCAGTGGGCAAATTTGGCCAGGATGCCGGGGTTAAACCCCCACTCTTTTTCGAAGGTTATAGTCATTTATCAATTTGTTTAATTTAATATGAACCTCACCTAAAGAGACTGATGGGCTCAATGTTTTCAGCACAAGTCTATTCTTGGTTTGATTTTGGAGACTGCCAATCAAAGATCATCCTCAATGTTCAGTTGTGACTAGGGCTGTGTGATTTGAGGAAAATATCTAAGTTTTTTTTGTTTTTGTTTTTTTGACAGAGATCGCGATTTGATTTACGATTTAATTTTGTAGTCAAGCTTTAGCTCAATAGTCTGCAAGCTGTGGCAACAATTCTGTGACAGCTCTTAAAAATGACCTGTTGTTGTTCGGTGTCTGTGAGTTTGAAACCAAAATATTCCCATATTACCAATGCAGCAGCAGACACCATTATCCCACTTGTCTGCGCTTTCCTGTTTGTTTTCTTTTGTTTTTTATTGTGGGCTTTCCACATAGTTCGGTTGCGCAATTCTGATTGGGCAAAACAAAATTGTGCTCACTCGGTTGGCTTGTAAGACTGTCACACACAGACAGCAGTCACACATTTGCTCTGGGCGGGGGAAATTTAAAAATACATATATAAATCATATCGCGGCCTCTTACGATTAACGCAACGTTTCAAATTGCGATTCGATTCTGATTAATCGCACAGCCTTAATTGTGGCCTGTATTTATTTGTAATGTACTTGATTGCCATAAAGGTGTCAGAAAGATTAACCTGGTGCTATAAAATCAATCTGCTGCAGCTGACGCTATTGTTGTGTTGTTAATCTAACATAAACACACCAGCCCTATGAAAAAAATAATTGAAAGGCTGATGGCTTTTTATTTGCATGATGTTGTTTTTTATGTAACTATTAACTACTATTTTTATATTCTGTGGATAATGGATAGAATATGGTAATTCTAATAGTTTAATCAAATTTATTAGACTTTTGGAAATCACCAAGCGACCCCCTGTCATTGTCCCTCGATCCTCACTTTGGGAACCACTAATCTACAGTACACAATCTTTTCCTTTACATGCTTTTCCCAGTCTAGTCAAGCATATGCCACTCTCTGTGTTCCCGCCAGATCCTTGAGTAATGCCAAGTTTGATAATCCCGAGACCAGTTAAAACTCAATAAGCACCTTTTATAAAGACCTTCATTACAGAACTCTCATTAATCAGCTGTACGTGTGTCTGCGTTGTTTTTCAGTGAGTTATAACACAACTTTTCTTAATGGTTTACTTTATACGAAGAAATATTAATATCATTAGCTATAGTAACCATGTGTAATTATTACTGTGTTAAAACCAAATACAAATTCATGGCACATTTAGAAAGCTACTCAGTTACCAAAAACCAAAATTTCTGGATGCATTTGGCCAAAAACCGAAACCAGAAAAATAATTTTATTAAATGATATATCCATTTAATCAAGAAATGAGGTGCTTTAAAATGTATATTATAAGAAAACTAATGTTTTTTTCTTTACTTCGGTGGATTGTTTTAATGGACTTGATCATTTTTATAGCTTGTAATTTTTTAATTTATATGTAAAAGTTGTCAACACTCAAAGTTTGTATGCTCTATTGATAATATAAATTGAGTTTGTAAGACTTTTTTGGCTGATCATTCTCCATGGCTGAAAATTCATTTAGTTATTTCTACTACTATTTTTGTGGAAATTTTGAAATGAGATTTGTTCGTGAAGCGTTTCAACACAGATTTCCCAGACAAATGTGTGCTTTTCATATGGTTGGTGAATCAAACCCATTGATCAAACAGACAACATTCAGTAAATACAAGATTGAACCCTAGATGCTAGTTACAACAGCTTGATGTGAAAAAAACTTTTTGCTCTGTCCAGTCTTCTGATTAATATTAGCACCCGCTGCACCAACTACAACTATGACCAACATTGATAATGCTGATGTATTCAAATCTTCCTCAAAGGATTTAAAACGTGTTTTATGCCAACCCTAGTCATACAAGCGGGTGTTATGTCCAGCTGGTACAGTTGGCCTCAGGAGTCTTTGTAGTCAGAAATAGCTTGATGTTGATCAGTTTCGTGGGCTGAAAGGGGAGGTGCTTAGAAAGGATAAATCTTCCAATTAATCAAGAAATGAGGTGCTTTAAAATGTATATTATAAGAAAACAAATGTTATTTTCTTTACTTTGGTGGATTGTTTTGATAGACTTGATGACTTTTATAGCTTGTAATTTTTAATTCATATGTAAAAGTTGTGAACACTCAAAGTTTGTATCCTCTATTTATGATATAAAGTAATTTTGTAAGACTTTTTTTGGCTGATCAGTTTTGTGGGCTGAAAGGGGAGGGGCTTAGAACGGATAAATCCTCCAATTAATCAAGAAATGAGGTGATTTAAAATGTATTTTATAAGAAAACAAAGGTTTTTGTTTTTTCTTTACTTCGGTGGATTTTTTGATAGACCAGATTATTTTATAGCTTGAATGGGGCAAAAATGTTAAATAAAATAAAATAAATCATTTTTGTTCTATAGTGAGCCAACCCTTATCCTGTTGATTAGCATTATTTTTGGGGAGTTGTGCAGCTTAATTCACAGAATTCCTACAAAGTATATTGTGACTGTAAACTCGCAGATTTTTAAGGGTCACTTCCATGACGCAGGTTTATTTTCCTCATTTAAAATAAAATAAAAATGTTTACAGATTGATATTTCTCTTATTCCATAACTCTGTGGTTAGTAGTTTTGGAAATTATAAACAGATATTTCAATATAATGTTAACACTTTCTCTGTGAATTTGTGTTTTAAGATTTTCCTGCAAATGGCACATCCAAAACGCTGGAATTGCTCTTTATTAAAGTTACAAACAGTACAATTTCATGTGCCTCAATACTCTCATGCCAGTCACAGGCCTTAAAAACACATGCAAATGATAAACGTTCGCTCGCTTATGGTTGGTTAAACTCTTCAGTGACTCCTCTTCTGTGTTCTGAACTGTGGCTCCTGGTAAACTGTAATCCCAGCATATAAACTCAACATTGCACTTCCTACAATGTGACTATTGCAGATGTGCACATTGCTGAAACCCCATGAGGCTTTTGTATACAGGGTTGAAATTGGAAACGTTCAACTATTATTAGCGGTTTGGGTTCAAAGTGCGCCTGCAGAATCTCAACAATTTCTCTAAATGTCTTATCCTTTGGCTTTAAAGGTTAAACCAAATTTCGCAACTGTCCATAAGTGGAGGCACCAATAGCACCTAGCAATGTCGCCACTTGCTTTGTATCTTCCACATCATTAGCAATCATGAACATCTCCACTCGCTTAATATATGCTGACCAGGATTCATTCTCCGGTTTATACTCATCCAATCTTCCGATTTGGGCCATATTCACACAATTTTCCTCATCGCCAGTTTGTTATATACTAATGAGGCAAACACCAAGAAATGCCATCAAGTGTGCTTTACTTCAGTGTATCAACATCATCACAACAAAACATCACATGGCTTAAATAGTTGTCATGAACCAATGAAATGCCAGACCAACACCAAATCATTACAAACACACATTATCCCAATACACCACAGTTTCAATGTGCACCAGCCTTTAGTATCAACAAGCTTAATTCTTATTAGATGAATAATTAGTAGTGGAGTAAGATGGAGATGTCCACATGAAGCACTTGTGTTTCTTGTGTGTGTGTTTGATGTGTGTTTTTTACTCCACACAGGGTGAATGACGTAATTCTGCGAGTGAACGAGGTGGACGTCAGAGATGTGACCCACAGTAAGGCTGTGGAGGCATTGAAGGAGGCAGGATCGCTGGTCAGACTGTATGTCAGAAGGAGAAAATCTGCCACAGAGAAAGTCATGGAGATCAAACTCATCAAAGGACCCAAAGGTACAGAAATTCTGCATCTAATTAAATTAGACATTTTACAGTGATGATGACATGATTTATTAAAGATCACACATATCCTAATGTAAGATCAGTTTTAATGTAGAGTTAACTTATTTGTGTGTTTAGGTTATAGGATATTGATTGGTTGAAGTACAGGATGAGATTGCAACATCTTTGTGCTCGTTTGAACCTGAAATGTTTACTATCAAGAGATGAAAGTACAGCGGGGAAAATAATTATTGAACACCTCACCATTTTTCTCAGAAAACCTATTTCTAATTGTTCTAAATTTCACCGTATGTTGGTAACAACCAAAGAAATCCATATATGCAAAGAAAACAAATCTAATTAGTTTACAAATGAAGTTATGCATAATAAAATGAAATGACGCAGGGAAAACGTATTGAACACATGAAGAAAGGGAGGTGTAGAAAGGCAGGGAAAGCCCAGACAGCAGATGAAATCTCTCAGTAGTTCTTCAGCAACCCTCTGCTCTTCCTCAGTGTAAATGAATATTAGCTGCTTCAGTCCAACATCTAGATTATCAGGATGATGAAGATGAAACCAGGGTGGACATTTCAGCAAGACAATGATCCAAAACACAGCCAAGGAAACTCTCAAATGCTTTCAGAGAAAGAAAATCAAGCTGTAGAATGGCCCAGCCAATCACCTGACTTGAATCTAATAGAAAATACAAATTGAAGCTCAGATTTGACAGACGAGACCCACAGAACCATTACGATTTTACACTCTGTTGAAGTCTGTGAAAAACTCACACCTGAGCAATGCATGTGACTTCATTCTCCATATGAGAGGCGTCTTTAAGCTGCCATCACCAAAAAAGCCTTTTATATAAAATATTAAATACAGTTCAGTAGTTCAGTTCTTTCCCCTTGTGTCATTCCATTGTTATTACACAGAATTCATTTTTCAGAATTTACTTGTTTGTTTTATTTTTATGTTTGTATTGTTTGGGTCTTTACAAAAATCTGGTTCAATTCCATGTCAACAGCTCCTTTAGAAATATTATTCCTATAGGAGAAAACATGACGTGTTCAATACTTATTTCCCCCATTGTAAATGTCACATAGAGGGGTTTGTTTTCTTTCCTTTTTTTCCTTTTTTCCAAAAGTGGTTGCAAACTATTGATATGGGCTGAATTTAAACAAATTAAGTTGAACATTACTCAATTTAATTTGTTTGTTTAAATTCAGCCCATATCAATAGTTTGCAACCACTTACCTTAAAAAAATGTAGTAAATCCAATGAATCTTTTTTTTTTTAGTGTAGGGTTTAAAACTAAGCTAATCCTGTGTAAAGAATAGCATGTGAAAACAAAGAAACCACCTTTCATCAATTTGTTGCTCAGAATTATCAAAACTTATAACTTCACAATTGGCTTGACTAGGCTCTAATGCTCAATATCCTCATACTGTATATAAAGTTACAGTAGTTAAATAGGTTCTTGGTCTATTAAAGGGAGAGCTCATCAAAAATAAAATATGTTATCGTTTACTCATCATGTCATTGGTTACTTCTGTTGAAAACAAAAGAAGATATTTTGAAGAATGCTGGTTGACGGTAGGCAGCACAGTGGCTCAGTGATTAGCACTGTCGCCTCACAGCAAGAAGGTCGCTGGTTCGAGTCCCGACTGGGCCAGTTGGCGTTTCTGTGTGGAGTTTGCATGTTCTCCCCGTGTTGGCGTGGGTTTCCTCCGGGTGCTCCGGTTTCCCCCACAGTCCAAAGACATGCGCTATAGTTGAATTGAATAAACTAAATTGGCCGAAGTGAATGTGAGAGTGTATGGGTGTTTCCCAGTACTGGGTTGCAGCTGGAAGGGCATCTGCTGTGTAAAACATATGCTGGAATAGTTGGCGGTTCATTCCGCTGTGGCGACCCCTGATTAATAAAGGAACTAAGCCGAAGGAAAATGAATGAATGAATGGTTGACAGTACCCATTGACTTCCATAGGAATGTGTTCAACAGAAGAAAGAAAAAGGTTTAAAACCACACGAATGAGATTAAATGGTGAAGTAATTTTCAGTCACTAAACAAGTTTTTCCAAATTTGTGTTTAACATCTGCATACGAATGTTTTCACTAACAAATCATGTACTTTGGTACTAACATTTATTCAAAATTTATGGACAATATGCAGTAGCTGAAAATCAGCAGAATCCAGTCATATGCAAAATACAGTCTATAGAAGATTAACTTGATATTTTAATATTTTAATTTTGATTATATATTAGATTTCATTATTCATATATCATTTTATATATATTTCATCATATGCAGTGACAGTAAGAAAAGCTACAATATATGTTGATCTGTGAAGTGTATGGGTGTTTCCCAGTGATGGGTTGCAGCTGGAAGGGCATCCGCTGTGTAAAACATATGCTGGATAAGTTGGCGGTTCATTCCGCTGTGGCGACCCCTGATTAATAAAGGGACTAAGCCGAAAAGAAAATGAATGAATGAATGTTGAGCTGTGAGGTCTCTTGAAATGACAATGCAGATATTAGGGCTGCATGATACTGGGGAAATGTTTTTTGATAACGACATTTCTTGTGTCGATGTGGGTGTGGGTGTGTTTTATGCAAATGACCAACATTATGCACTCAACTGCTCATTTGAATACTTAAAACTCACTAACATCAAAAAGAGCTTAAGAACTCATTTGCATAGGTTGTGAATGACAAAACGTTTTCTTAAGAAGTTCGAATATGTAAATAATGCAGTTAGTAATGAGCGAGATCCATTCTTGACAAATGCATATATGGATAGATATACACACAAATACGCAAAGAGGCTGTTTTAAGATCAGCCTCAGCATTTCCACAACACACAGCAAAGACTTTAAGCTGTTGTTGCCATGGAAACCTTCCCCTCCTTCGACTTTATATAGAGTTTATTGTATAATTTATGCAACATTTCATCTCTCTTTATTTTTGTGTATTCAAATACCGTTTTTATCTTGTGTGATTGTGTTGATCATCGACGGTATATTTGAGGATAATTAAATAGCTTGTTTTAAAGGGGACCTATTGTGCCAAAATCACTTTTATAAGGGGTTTAAACACAGTTGTGTGGTGACAGTCTGTGAATATAACCAGCTTCTAATGGTAAAAATGTATTAATTTTATTTTTAATAATCACACTTGATAAAAACAGTCTGCAGAAACACTTTGATTGACATTTTTTCCTTTGTACATGTCATCAGAGGGGGAAAGCCCCGCCCATTAGTGACGATCTCTCCCTCATTAGCATAGGACGTTAGTCTTGTTTTTGAATCTGCCGCTATGCTGACACATTTGTAGCTCCACCCTCTTTTGAAAAGAGCACAATCTCATTTGAATTTAAAGCGACAGTCACCAAAATGGCACAATTTGGATCAAAGCCTAAAAGGGGCTGATTCAAAGAGTTATAAATCATTATTTGTGTGGTATTTTGAGCTGAAACTTCACATACACACTCTAGGAACATCAGTGACTTATTTTACAACTTGTAAAAAGAGGCATGATAGGTCCCCTTTAAATAAAAAAAAAAAGGTACCAAAGCCAAAATTAAGTCTTATTGTTTGTCTGTATGTTGGTTTGCCGCAGGTCTCGGTTTCAGTATAGCAGGGGGTGTTGGGAATCAGCACATCCCAGGAGACAACAGCATCTACGTCACCAAGATTATTGAAGGTGGAGCTGCGCACAAAGATGGGAGGCTGCAGATAGGAGACAAACTTCTTGCTGTAAGAAAGTGCTCTGTTGTTTGTTATTGAAGACAATGTGCTTGTTAAATCATCTAAATGTGTGTATGTGTGCGTGTGTGTGTGTGTGTGTGTGTGTGTGTGTGTGTGTCTTAGGTGAATAGCTCCTGCTTGGAGGAGGTTACCCATGAGCACGCCGTGACTGCCTTGAAAAATACCCCAGACGTGGTCTACTTGAAAGTGGCTAAACCCAACAGTGTCTTCATGAATGACAGTTTTGCTCCTCCTGACATCACCAACTGTGAGTTTCGCTTCTACAAGACCTGCTTAAAACTACAAGTCACGGTTTATAGTCTTATTAATGAATTATTGGTAAATAGTGATTAAGATGGAGGTGTCTAGTAAGCAAATATTTAATCTGCCATATGTCCCAAAACCTTTGGTTTCTACTAGGAATGCATGATGTTGGATTTTTATTGATATTCAGTAAGGAAAAACTCAATTCAATATTTAGGGTTTGGTGATTAATTGAAGGCAATTTTCATCTTGATTTTTAAACTGTGTAAAATTGCATTCCAAATTGCAGCTGACTTGTTCGATCGACAATGAATTTGAGTTAATCAATGTGCAATAATGACTGTTTCTTCTGATAATGCAGTAACATGCAAACTCCACACAGAAATGCCAACTGGCCCTATCAGGACTCGAACCAGCGACCTTCTTGCTGTGAGGCAACAGTGCTAACGACTGAGCCACCGTGCCACCCACATTGAATCAATGAATGCATTTAATTTTTCTGTTTATCCAGCAAGCTATTATTCTGCAATGCGGAAGTAAGCTTTTTATTAGATTGTTTTAGGACATCCGATTTGACTTGAAATTTTTACCGGAATGAATGAAGTTATGTGTAATAAAATATAGGGAAAAAGTATTGAACACATGAAGAAAGGAAAGTGTAGAAAGGAAGTGAAAGCCCAGACAGCAGCTGAAATCTCTCAGTAGTTCTTCAGCAACTCTTGAAAATACCAGTTTGCAACATCAATCTGCATATTAAGCTGTTTTTATGGAACACTCTCCCTTTAAATGATAAAGAAATAAATAATAAAAAACAGTGAACAGAACAATACACATACATACCGACCTGTGGTAAGAGAACCAAATGGTTCAGTTTTTTCATAAACCGTCCAATTTCTAATGGCTGTTACTAAAATGAATAAAAAACTTGCAGAAGGATACCCTGCAGTTATTCTCTACTTGCATTTTCAATTTTACGTTTTCAGCAATCCAAAACAGTGAATCTAAACCATCGTACAGGTAAACGTTTACCTCAGGAATGAGCAGATTTGTTGACCTCATCTAACTCCTAGCACTCCAGGTACACAATTAAGTCACTGCAGGCTCATAATCAACATCATAATTATGAACAAGCACAATTTTTGTAATCGGACTGATGCTGATGTTTACAAATTAAGCCATTATTGACCAATTTATTGAGCGTTCTGATAATACCACGCATCCCTAGTTTCTAGGAATAGCACGTTTGCTGTATATGAAGAACGAGGTAGATGACTTTGTTATGCTTTACATTATTACCACTCAAAACATCTCCCAGCCTGCACTCAATGGAAACATCCCACTGCATTGCTGCATTTGTAAAAGCTAAAGTGCGGGATGGGGGAAAAGGAGATAGTGTCATACTCGTACACACTGTTGCATTGTGTGTGTCCAGCAGTGAGTGTATTGATCTGTGCTCTGTTCATAGCCCTGCCAGCAGGAGCACTAATAGGCCACAGAGGAGAGAACTAAACTACTATCGATTGCTCTTGTCTGAACGTGACGCCCCCGCAGCCAATAAAGCCTACGCTGTGCCTAAATGCAGTGCTTCACAAATACCCCTCCTTCCATCTATCTGCTCTTAAAGCGGTCCTATTATGCAAAAATCACTTTTATAAGGGGTTTAAACACAGTTGTGTGGCAACAGTTTGTAAATATAACCAGCTTCTAATGGTAAAACATTATTAATAATTTTTTTAATAATCACAATTGATAAAAACAGTCTGCAGAAATGCTTTGATTGACATTCTTCCTTTGTACGTGTCATCAGGGGGGGAAAGCCCCACCCATTACTCTGCTGGCACACATACAGTGAACAGTTTTAATTTAAAAACAAGTTCAGTAAACTTTCTTTTATATAAATAACCTTTATTGCCTGCCAAATAAATTGTGCATGAATAAAGCAACAAAGTCACTGAACATTAACCAAAACTGTAACTATAATAAAAGAAATAGCATTTGTCATCCAATATCAATATGGATGCCGATATACAGTGGTCCCTCGTTAATCGCGGGAGTTATCGGCCAAAAATATCTATCGGCCAAAAATATCTGTTAATTAGCAGTTTCCGTATTTTGTGTTTTCCATTTATTTACAGTTGTGAATTGCGTTATGGGAGCTTGATCTCGGCTCTGTTGACTTTTGATGTTGAAAATTGAACTCTACACTTTAACAGCCTGACTTTTATTGACATTTTAGTAGTTTGAAATAATACAATGTATAAGAAATAATATATATAAAGAGAAATAAGTCTGAAAATGTAGTGGCAGTTTGTAGAGTAATATACAACACCAACCCAGACAATATTCATCTTCTTTTTTTTTTAAATTCAGTTCATCTTTATTTCTATAGCGCTTTTACAATGTAGATTGTGTCAAAGCAGCTTAACATAGAAGTTCTAGTAAATTGAAACTGTGTCAGTCCAGTTTTCAGAGTTAAAGTTTGGTTTAGTTCAGTTCAGTGTGGTTTAATTTTCATTGCTGAAAGTCCAAACACTGAAGAGCAAATCCATCGATGCGCAGCTCCACAAGTCTCAAACCAAGCAAGCCAGTGGCGACAGTGGCGAGGAACAAACTTCACCAATTGACGAAAATGAAGGGAAAAAACCTCGAGAAACTAGGCTCAGTTGGGCATGACCATTTCTCCTCTGGCCAAGCTTCTTGTGCAGAGCTGCAGTCTAGCCGCCGGGGGCTGGAGAACGCTGGACGTCCATCGTGGAGAAGCTGCAGGTGTGTGTAGGTCATCGGCGGGTGTTCAGGTTGGCCCACGGAATCAATGCAGAGACTCGTCTGTCACTGTGTCTTTCAGGAATCAGTCTCATGCTCTCCACTCCTGCATGACTGCCACAGCATCTGCTCAGGATACGGCCTGGTCTAGGATTATGGAGACCTTGGGATAAGGAAAAACAGACTAACATATATCATTTAAACTATTAAAAATGTTAATAAAAGTAACTTTTTTACCTTTTCAAGGTTAAACGTTGTTGGAATATAGATCAAGGTCACATAATGCAATTCAAAAGCATAAATAAATGGGGAAAAATACAAACATAAATCACAAAATAAGGAAAACTGCTCGTTTACGGATATTTTTTACAGTGTAGAATTTAAGGTTTCTCACTGAAAGCAATAAAAGTTGCTTTTTCTTTTAGTATAATGATGGCATTTCTCTTGGATGTGACCCTTTGAGACTGTGAATGGATTGACTTTTTAAACGGAGCAACAAAGTGAGAAAAGTGCAGGAGAAACATTCTTTCAAATTGGACAACGGAAAACTTTTACATTGAGTTTTTCCCCCCAATCTTTTGTAAAAAAAAAAGTTTTTTCCTCCGGGTGCTCCGGTTTCACCCACAGTCCAAAGACATGCGCTAAAGGGTGAATTGAATAAACTAAATTGGCCGTAGTGTATGAGTGCGTGTATGAATGAGAGAGTGTATGGGTATTTCCCAGTACTGGGTTGCAGCTGGAAGGCCATCTGCTGCGTAAAACATATGCTGAAATAGTTGGCGGTTCATTCCGCTGTGGTGACCTCTGGTAAATAAGGGACTAAGCCGAAGGAAAATGAATAAAAAGTGCAAAATGTCAAACAAAATTTGGCATTTAAAAATACAATTCTTCTTTTTTTTTCTTTGGTTTAAAGGTCTCGTGAAATTAAAATAAAGTTGTTTTAGATGTTCGTATCAGTATGTCAGTTTTAATGATATCTATAGTCTAGTGTGCTCCAAAATTCTCATTTAGAAGATATAAACATCAAAATTTGCAATTTGTCACTTCCGCATAAAAGGATCAACGAATTATTTGACATCACCTCATGTCAAACTTCTGGCCAATCAAATGCTCTCTAGTATCTGACATGCTCCGCCCCCTTCAAGATGCTTCTCATTTGATTTTTTGCGTTTCATCTCAACCACTCTCACTGGCAGAGCGGTGATAAAAACAAAACTCTATGGGTTGTTTTTTAAAAAGTGGAGGAGCTACTCTCTCGCCCTGTTTTTACATCAAAATTTGAATAAAAAATGCACATTTTACTCTTCACAGGAACTTTAAGAAGAAAAAAGGCTCATTTATAGGATCATAGTGAAAAAAAAAAGACAAGGATGCTTCGCTTTGTCTGACTTGAAAGACAAATCGCAAATTCAATCATGACTTGCATCACATGGTCAAGTCTGTATTGCTAATCCAAGCAGCAATATCCTAATGCAGAGAAGGAAGCATGAGCAAACCTGACTTAATGAATGAGAAATAATTGTGTTAAGTGTGCGCGATCATTCAGGAGCCTGACTCAGAATGGAAGCGACGCTGTTTATAGCTTGTAAATGGTGCGCCATCGCTTTTCTTTTCTTTTCTTTTTTTAAGTGTTTTTTTTAGCACACTGATCTGCTTGATTTTGGATAGTGTGTTGCAGAGAGAGCCTTTGTGTCGGTAGATTATATTTTTTTCCACATGGATGGCCATAAAGCATGCATTTTACCATCTGTTGGCTTTTTTTTATCATGTCACACTGTTTCTCTCTGCTCCGCCTGAGGGTAAAGCGAGGTTTTGCAGCTAAGCTTCTCATTGTGTTATAGGCCTGAGTGCAGTACTATAGGTTTGAAAACTGCACTTCTGCTCTCGGCAGAATATATATATATATTTATAACCATCAGAGGCTGTGCTCTTTTTACAATTTTTATTTCATTTTCCCCTAACATATAAATTTGGGCTACTAATTTTTGTTATCATAAGTTATTTGGTTAGATTAGCTTCAGATTTGGCTTTAGTACTGACTAAAATAATATACACTCACCGGCCACTTTATTAGGTACACCTTACTAGTACCGGGTTGGACCCCCTTTTGCCTTCAGAACTGCCTTAATCCTTCGTGGCATAGATTCAACAAGGTACTGGAAATATTCCTCAGAGATTTTGGTCCATATTGACATGATAGCATCACACAGTTGCTGCAGATTTGTCGGCTGCATATCCATAATGCGAATCTCCCATTCCACCACATCCCAAAGGTGCTCTATTAGATTGAGATCTGGTGGCTGTGGAGGCCATTTGAGTACAGTGAACTCATTGTCATGTTCAAGAAACCAGTCTGAGATGATTCGTGCTTTATGACATGGTGCGTTATCCTGCTGGAAGTAGCCATCAAAAGATGGGTACACTGTGGTCATAAAGGGATGGACATGGTCAGCAACAATACTCAGGTAGGCTGTGGCATTGACTCAATGCTCAATTGGTACTAATGGGCTCAAAGGGCGTGCTCACACTAGGTACAATTGCCTTGAACTGTGCCGAAGCGCGATTGTCTCTCCCCTCTCCCCCCTCCCCCGACGGCCTGCACTCACACTGCCGTTTGCATTCTGAACCTGAGCACGCTTGCGTCATCGACGATGCGACTGTTCAGTTTAACAGGAAGAGAAGCGCTCAGCACAGTGGAGATTGCTTAGTTATATCGTTTTAGTCGTTTGGGATGCAGATCTACCACTTTTGATGCTCATAAATGTTCATAAAGTCCTGGTGCTGCACGTATTTGGAGGTTTGCTGAAGGTGCAGCTGACGTGCAGCGAGGGGTTTGTGTCTTTAATAAACTACAACAGCTTACATTCGATGAAAAGTAAGAATGATTAATAAATCCATATGGAACAGTCCCTTAAAAGTGACGTCACGTCTTCAGTTTCGGGCTCAGGCACGATTTGCACTCACACTACAAGTGTACCGTGCCAAAGCCCAACCGAACCTCACTCTGGCACACCTCTTCCAACTGGGCCAGGGCCAGCCAACTGAACTGCGCCTGAGCCCATTTTCGGAGCACTCACACTTGTCAAACGAACCGGGAAACGCACCTGGGCACGCTTCGCATAGCATAGTGTGAGTGCACCCAAAGTGTGCCAAGAATATACCCCCCACACCATTACACCACAACCACCAGCCTGAACCGTTGATACAAGGCAGGATGGAGCCATGCTTTCATGTTGTTGACGCCAAATTCTGGCCCTACCATCCGAATGTCGCAGCAAAACTCGAGACTCATCAGACCAGGCAACGTTTTTTCAATATTCTGTTGTCCAATTTTGGTGAGCCTGTGCGAATTGTAGCCTCAGTTTCCTGTTCTTAGCTGACAGGAGTGGCACCCGGTGTGGTCTTCTGCTGCTGTAGCCCATCCGCCTCAAAGTTCGACGTGTTGTGCATTTAGAGATGCTCTTCTGCATACCTCGGTTGTAATGAGTGGTTATTTGAGTTACTATTGTCATACTATCAGCTTGAACCAGTCTGGCCATTCTCCTCTGACCTCTGGTATCAACAAGGCATTTGCACCCACAGAACTGCCACTCACTGGATATTTTCTGTTTTCCGGACCATTCTCTGTAAACCCTAGAGATGATTGTGTGTGAAAATCCCAGTAGATCAGCAGCTTCTGAAATACTCAGACCAGCCCGTCTGGTAACAACCATGCCACGTTCAAAGTCACTTAAATCACCTTTCTTCTCCATTCTGATGCTTGGTTTGAACTGCAGCAGATCGTCTTGACCATGTCTACATGCCTAAATTCATTGAGTTGCTGCCATGTGATTGGCTGATTAGAAATTTGCGTTAACAAGCAGTTGGACAGGTGTACCTAATAAAGTGGCCGGTGAGTGTATATGCACAAATATAATATAGTAAAGCATCCTATATAAAATATTAATTTAAAAGAGAGATTTGTGAGGGATGCACTCATATATGCTGAGCTATGTATGTTTTATATTTTATACAGGATAGCTGGTTAGGTCATGTTATGTTATTTTAGATGCAAAATTATTAGGGCACTTGTGAAATTCTTTTCCAAATATTTCCGAGTGATGATTGATGTATAGATTTTTTTTCCCAACACATTTTAAAGATAATAACTACTTTATTTTGTCTTTGTCATGATGATAGTACGTACTATTCATACTGTTTTACGAGTTATTTTGCAAGATGCTAATTTTCAGCTTAAAATGCAATTTACAGGCTTAACTAGGTTAATTAGGCAAGTCATTGGACAACAGTGGTTTGTTCTGTTGACAATCAAAAAATAAGGGGGCTAAAAATATTAACCTTATTATTATTATTTTTTTTATTAAAACTGTTTTTATTCCAGCCAAACTAAAAGAAATAAGACTTTTTTCCAGAAAAAAATATATAGGAAAAACTGAATGTTGTTGTTCTTTTAAATTTCAGAGAGGGCTAATAATTTTGGCTTCAACTGTATATAGTGTTTTATTTAGTCAATCATTTCAAGGAAACATTTAAAATACTCTTTTCAAATCAAAAATATTGTAATTATTACTACAGAATTGGTGTCATTTTTTCACTCAAATGATTTCAGTATCGATCAGTATAGACCATTTTGAGGGATGTAAACAGAAACAATGGTCCCAACGCATTTCCTGTTTTACATTTTTACTTTCTATAGCTTCTGAGAATCCAGAAAGAGCCACATATTGATAAATAATGTTATGATAGCTGTTTTAACATTAGCTTATGATCGAATTGCCTCTTGTTAGTTATAAAATAGTTTGATAACAAGCAGGAAATCATGGGCCAATGACATCACCACATTGAAATGGTCTATATTTTACTATTACTTTTGATTTTCTATGAGACATACAGTTGAAGTCAGAATTATTCGCCCTCCTGTGAATTTCCTTTTCTTTTCTTTTTCAGATATTTTCCAAATGATGTTTAACAGAGCAAGACATTTTTCACAGTATTTCCTATAATATTTTTTCTTCTGGAGAAAGTCTTATTTGTTTTATTTCAGCTAAAATAAAAGTAATTTTTTTTAAACCATTTTAAGGTCAATATTATTATATTAAATATATTTTTCAACTGTCTACAGAACAAACCATCATTATGCAGTGATTTATCTAATTACCCTAACTTGCCTAATTAACCTAGTTAAGCCTTTAAATGTCACTTTAAGCTGAATACTAGTATCTTAAATAAAATCTAGTCAAATATGATGTACTGTCATCATGGCAAAGATAAAAGAAATCAGTTATTAGAAATGAGTTATTAAAACTATTATCTTTAGAAATATGTTGAACAAAATCTTTCCGTTAAACAGAAATTGGGGGAAAAAATATTCAGGAGGGCTAATAATTCTGACTTCAACTGTAAGTATACACCCATACTAGTCTTTTGCTATGAGCTTAGCTAACATCTGCTTCAAATGAGAGATTAACAGAGAGACAAAGACAGGTGAGATGAGGATAGCTGAGGCTCGGTTTCGCTCTGACCCCCAGGTCTCGTCCCCCCACATGGAGAAGTGTGTAAACGGAGCCACAGTGGAGGCCCGGGTGCTAAAAGCTAAGCCTAGGGTATCATTTACCTTCAGTGTTTGTCTGCTTCTCTTTGGGATCCAAACGCATTCTCCCTTGAATAACATAAAATTGGACCATTCTAGAGGATTAGGTAAACATTTGGAGATCTGTGTGGTGAAAGGTAAAGCAGTTTCTAATGTTTGAACCTGTTTTCCACTTGTTTTTCACAGCCTATTCCCAACACATGGAAAACCATATCAGTCCTCCGAGTTATCTCAGCCAGCCGCTGCCTCCGGTGCATTCTGGACGCTTCTCCCCGACCCTGAAGACCACAGTGGGGGACGATGATGTCACCAGGTATTGTCTCTAGACTAGGGCTGAACGATACTGGGAAAATATGTGATGTTAGCCCCTTTCACACATACAGACTTTTCACATAAAGAGATGTCTGCGGGGTCTTAAAAAGTCTTAAAATGTCTTAAATTTCAAAAACTAAATTTTAGGCCTTTAAAAAGTCTTAAATTCACTCAAATGATGTGTTGTAGGTCTCATTTTAAACAGGTCTTAATTTTCCTATGTCCAAGTTATTGCAAAGAGATTTTATTGCTCTTTTTATTGCAAAGAGATACAATTCACAAGAGCTTTTAGACATTTTTACAGCATATCATCCGTATTAAGTTCCCTAATCAGGGAAAGAAAACTAAAGCAACACATCCCTTTACATGATCTTCCATTACAGTTTTTTTTCAATTGCTAGAACACTAAGGGTGCTTTCACACTCGGTTCAATTACCTGGACCGAACCCAAGTTCGATTGTCCCCCCTTGCCACCTTCTCGGCTGGTTTGTGTTCACACCGTCTTTTTTCCTTCTGAACCCCAGTACGCTTGCGTCATCAAGCTGCTGATTTGTGTACGGCTTTTGCTAGGTGACGGCCACGAAAGCAAAGCGCCAAAATGGAGACATCCGCATATCACGGTCATTCTGCTTTTACTGAATCTTTTGGTTTTGTTACCAAAGCCAAAATACAGAGAGCCACTTGCATCTATCTGCTGCAAAAAAACATGAAAAACGTTCAGAACATCACGCAATGTCTGCAGAAGTTGTTTTTGGAGGATACAAGCAGACATTATCACTGTTTGCACTGGGTCAGTCCCGCTTGTCCCCAAGGTACGTGATACACAGACATACACACATGAATGAACGTTATGAAAACGATAGTTTGTTGTACAGTTGGCGGTTCACTTCCGTTATTTGGTATGATTGCATTCATATCAGAAGTGAACCGTACTAGAGTTCGCACGAACCGTACCCTAGACCACCTCTTTCAGGCGGACTCGGGTACGGTTCACGGGTGCGCACCCGAGTTCAGAAGACACATTCACACTAGCTAAACGTACCGTACTCTGACGTCAAATAATCCCGGGTGCGGACCAAAAGTGCTAGTGTGAAAGCACCCTAAATCCCATTGGCTGAACTAAGTTCTCAGTTGCCTGACCTCATTTAGCTAATTGTGCAGTCTGTTGTCAATACCATTTCACATGGTAAAACACAATCTTACTTAAACTTTTCAGCAAAACTCTAAACACATTCTGCATCCATGCTGGTAAACACAAGTAGCAACAATGAAATACAAATAGAGAAAAGATTAAGAACAACCACTCAAAATTGTCACGCTTTTCAAATGATGTGACACAACCGATATAAGCAAACAGGTTGTTGAAGGTGGGAAGGAGAGTGTCTAAGCATGGTTAGAAGGAACAATGTGAGAGGACGAGTGCAACGGGCAGTTTATGAACTTGTACTTCCCTCCATACTCGCCTTTCCTAAATCCGATTGAGTGGTTTTATGGAAAGTCTATGACAGACAACCTTACACCAGAGTAGATCTGCTGCAAGTCATGGATTTAGCATGTGGTGATATAGGTGAGGAATCATGTCAGGGCTGTATACGGCACACAAGAGGCTTCTTCCTTTGTTGCTTCAGGAGAGACAATATTGCATTGCATGTGATGTCGAAGAAGTGTTCTGGTCTGACTCTGCCCAAAGACAAGAAGCAAATTGATCACGTTTCCACCTTTGATTTTTGTCCCTTTTAGTATTGTATACTGTAGTACAGTGTATTGTAGGCTGTATACTCTACAATGAACAATTGAACATTGAGATTAAAAATGTACTTATCCCTGAGAACTATATATTTTGAACAATGTGTTTTCTGTTTTGTGTTGTATTGTTTACTGACTGCTTGATAGTGTACAGTGCATCCGGAAAGTATTCATAGCGCTTCACATTTTTTTATGTTACAGCCTTATTCCAAAATGGATTACATTCATTTATTGCCTCAAAAATTCTACACACAATACCCCATAATGACAATGTGAAAAAAGATTTTTTGAAATTGTTGCAAATTTATTAAAAATAAAACACCTGAAAAATCACATGTACATAAGTATTCACAGCCTTTGCTCAATACTTTGTTGATGCACCTTTGGCAGCAATTTCAGCCTCAAGTCTTTTTGAATATGATGCCACAAGCTTGGCACACATGTCTTTAGGAATTGTTGCCCATTCCTCTTTGCAGTACCTCTCAAGCTCTATCAGGTTGGATGGGTAGCGACGGTGTACAGCCATTTTCAGATCTCTCCAGAGATGTTCAATAGGATTTAGGTCTGGGCTCTGACTGGGCCACTCAAGGACATTCACCGAGTTGTTGTGAAGCCACTCCATTGATATTTTGGCGGTGTGCTTTGGGTCATTGTCCTGCTGGAAGATGAACCGTCGCCCCAGTCTGAGGTCAAGAGCACTCTGAAGCAGGTTTTCATTCAGGATGTCTCTGTACATTGCTGCATTCATCTTTCCCTCTATCCTGACTAGTCTTCCAGTTCCTGCTGCTGAAAAACATCCCCACAGCATGATGCTGCCACCACTATTCTTCATGCGGTGCCTGGTTTTCTCTAAACGTAATGCCTGGCATTCACTCCAAAGAGTTCAATTTTAGTCTCATCAGACCAGAGAATTTTGTTTCAGATGCCTTTTGGCAAATTCCAGGCGGGCTGCTATGTGCCCTTTACTAAGGAGTGGCTTCCATCTGGCCACTCTACCATACAGACCTGATTGGTGGATTGCTGCACAGATGGTTGTCCTTCTGTAAGGTTCTCCTCTCTCCACAGAAGAACGCTGGAGCTCAGACAGAGTGACCATCGGGTTATTGATCACCTCCCTGACTAAGGCCCTTCTCCCACGATCACTCAGCTTAGATGGCCGGCCAGCTCTAGGAAGAGTCCTGGTGGTTCCAAACATCTTCCACTTATGGATGATGGAGGCCACTGTGCTCATTGGAACTTTCAGAGCAGCAGAAATTTTTCTGTAACCTTCCCCAGCCTTGTGCCTCGAGACAATCCTGTCTCTGAGGTCTACAGACAATTCCTTTGTCTTCATGCTTGGTTTGTGCTTTGACATGCACTGTCAACCCTGGGACCTTATATAGACAGGTGTATGCCTTTTCAAATCATGTCCAATCAACTGAATTTACCACAAGTGAACTCCAATTAAGCTGCTGAAACATCTCAAGAGTGATCAGTGGAAACAGAATGTACCTGAGCTCAATTTAGAGCTTCACGGCAAAAGCTGTGAATACTTCTGTACATGTGATTTTTATGGGTTTTTATTTTTAATAAATTTGCAACAATTTCAAAAAATCTTTTTTCACATTGTCATTATGGGGTATTGTGTGTAGAACTTTGAGGAAATAAATGAATTTAATCCATTTTGGAATAAGGCTGTAACATAAAAGAAATGTGGAAAAAGTGAAGCGCTATGAATACTTTCCGGATGCACTGTATTTCTTATAACTAAAATGACAGAAGGGCAACACGGTGGCCCAGTGGTTAGCACTGTTGCCTCACAAGCAAGAAGGTCGCTGGTTCAAGTCCCGGCTGAGTACTGGGTTGCAGCTGGAAGGGCATCCACTGTGTAAAACATATGCTGGATAAGTTGGCAGTTCATTCCGCTGTGGCGACCCCTGATTAATAAAGTGACTAAGCCAAAAGAAAATGAATAAAATAACAGATAACACTCAAAATAAATGTTTCAGACAAATGTTTATTAAACTTGATCAAGTAAACACACACAAAATGAAATTAGGCTTTTACTTTTAGAAATTAGACAGAATTGAGAGGTTAAAAACTGTTGGTGACTATTTTTATAATGTGATGCAAGATCAGGTCATTGCTCTAATGCCCACCTGCGATGTTCAGGATGATAGCATGAGTAAATGAGATGAATTTCTATATAGTACACAGTTTTTAATTGGCTTTTACTTTTACTTGAGTCACATGGTCAAAGCTGCGGTGTTCACTGAGGGAGCTGTATGTCTGTGTTCAGCAGCTCCCTCCATGTGTGGAAAAATCATGTTCGTTTTACATTTAGAAATCCATTTTAAATATGGGGATGTGAAAAGAGACACATAGCAAAAGCTGACCTAAAACTACACGTCATTGGCGATTTAGCAATTTGATAAGCTCCAAATTTAGCCCATCCACGTCATGAAGTTGGTTCATATTTTTTTCCTCATAAAAACTGCTGCGCATCATCAAGCCTCTTAGCCAGCTTGCCAGAAAATGAATAAACAAGTTTGTTCTAATCCAGCCGAACAAATGATTCTCTTAATCTGACCATTTAGGTGCGCAGATTTCGAATTCAGTGCATCACAAAGTGGCCTAAAAGAGTCACGTGTTGTGCATTGATTTTCAGAATGACATTCTGTTTAATAGTGAGGAGCTGATGTGATAAAATGACGTTTGACTTTACAGTATCTGTATTGTAAGAGCCACAGGGCTGCTTTTGTGGAGTGTGTGCTGTAGATCTAGACCAGCAGTGCCTCCTGCAGGACAGTTATGTGCTTTTTTTTTTTTTGCTTTTTTTTTTGTAATTCACTCTTTTCTGCAAAAATAAGTCTGACTTAAGCGACATTTCGCGGTTTTATGTGCGTGTCCTCTTGATACCTGTCAAAATAAAAGTCTTAGTTTAATATAAACTAAATATATGAAATAAGAAAAGGTTTAATTTTAGTTTTCAGGAAAATTTGAGAATGTAAAACGTTTAATAGGTTAACAACATGTTATTATGGCTGTTCAACTCTTAATATGAATCAATATAAAGATATTAATAATATCTTAAATTGTTTTTAAATTAAAGGCTGATTTATACTTCTGCTTCGAGTGATCGCCATGATCCACCACGGTGCATGCCTTGTACGTAGTCGTGCATTTATACTTCTGGGATACCCTTCCAGCTGCAACCCAGTACTGGGAAACATCCATTCCCATTCTCAAACATCTCATTCACTACTCATCCATACACATATACTTCTGCATGCTGTTTGTGCTGCTCTACAAGAACCCTTCCAAAACGCTAGCTGGCAGTAGGTTTTTATGTTCCTCTGTGTCGAGTTTCTTCGCGGGTGTTTTGTTTTTTCTGAACGCTACCTTAATGTACAAGTAGCTAAAACTCATTCAGAGGCGGGAACCAGCGGACGTGCAACAACTTTAATCATAAGGTAAACACAAAACAAAGATTTCCATCTGGAGTTCCTTCACGGGACTTCATCAGGCTCGCGGCTCTCATTTGTCAGTTGTCGCGGACACTTGTCACCACTACCAAGCTGACCAATCACAAAGCTTACGCTACATGCCGTTGCGACGTGTAGTTACATTTTTTGAGAGGTGCGCGTTTTGCCGGAGCATACGCATGCGCTTGATGCAGAAGTATAAATCAGCCTTAAGTATATGAATATATATTATGCTTTTTGGTTGCTAACATTTATAAACTATTCAATAATAGTTCTGAAAAATTAAAAGATGGGGAAAAAACTACATATTTATAGCCCACTTAATAAACAAATAATAAAAAAAAAAAAACAGACTTTTGTACCAAGGTATAATTTTACTGAGAAATTTATGCTGACCTTGATCCTTATATGTGACCTTTCAAACTAGCATGTGTCTAGTTTGGAAGTAACTTGCTGTAGTTTCCTGTGTAAGAAGACAGAGAATACAGCACTATTGTCTTTCTATTTCTGTGATTTAAATGTATTCATTGGTTTTCAACTAGTTTGGCCATGGGGAGGACACATTATCCTATAGTCATTTAACCATGGTCCTTTTTTTTTTTTTTTACTTAGTGTTAGTTCACCTAAAAATCTAAATTCTGTTATTAATTACTCGCCCTCAAACCCCTGAGACCTTCGTTCATCTTCAGAACACAAATATTTTAGATGAAATCCTAGAGCTCTCTCATCCTCCTCAGACAGCAATAGTCCAAAAGTCCAGAAAAATACCCCCCCAAAAAAACATCCTCAAAACATAGATATGCCTTCTGAGGTTCAATCGGAATATTATGAAGCTACGAGAATACGTTTGTGTGCACATAAAACAAAAATAATGACTTTATTTAAGAGTTTTTTCTCTTCAGTGTCAGTATAGGGCACATTCACGATTATTGTACAGTGACGAATATTGCCAGGGAGTTTTTACTTCTTTTTTTTTTCTGCTTAAACAGGGAACCCAGGAAAGTAGTGCTGCATCGAGGCACTACAGGTCTGGGCTTCAACATAGTGGGTGGAGAGGATGGCGAGGGTATATTTATTTCCTTCGTTCTGGCTGGAGGCCCCGCAGACCTGTGCGGAGAGCTGAGGAAAGGAGACCGCCTGGTGTCTGTGAGTATTTCATGGACCACTGACATCTTAACTGGCGTCCATACTGACCATCAGGGCTTGACTTTAACACTTGCTAATGTGCCAAATGCCAAAACGTTGGAAAACTACTAGCCACAGGAGCTGGTGAGCAAAAAAGTGAATGTCAAGCCCTGCTGACCACTATCACACCGAAATTATACACCCTCCTTTGATTTTATTTTTTATTATTTTTTGTTTTTTAAATATTTCCCAAATGATGTTTAACAGAGCAAGACATTTTTCACAGTATTTCCTATAATATTTTTTCTTCTGGAGAAAGTCTTATTTGTTTTATTTCAGCTAGAATAAAAGCAGTTTTTATAAAAAAAAAATTTAAGGTCAATATTATTAGCCCCCTTAAGCAGTATTTATTTTTTCAATTGTCTGCAGAACAAACCATTGTTATACAATGACTTGCCTAATTACCCTAACTTTAACCTAATTAACCTAGTTAAGCCTTTAAATGTCACTTTAAGCTGAATACTAGTATCTAGTAAAATATTATTTACTGTCATCATGGCAAAGATAAAGGAAATCAGTTATTAGAAATGAGTTATTAAAACAACTATGCTTATAAACAGAAATTAGAGAAATATACAAGGGGGGTAATAATTCTGACTTCAACTCTATATCTTTTATAGGTGAATGGAATAGACCTTCGCGGTGCAACTCATGAACAGGCCGCGGCGGCCCTGAAAAACGCCGGACAAACAGTCACCATCGTGGCCCAGTACAGACCAGAAGGTGAGACTCTCAGTGCCGTAATAACTTTAAGTTGCTGATGTGGCAATAAAGAATAAAATGGAATCTCTCAGACTACGTTTACACAACAACAATAAAGTTTGTCCTCTGCATTTTGAAAAAGTTTGTTTTGTGTGTAACATGGCCAAAAACATTGTGTTACGTATACCAGGCCAGTATTTATCGCTTAATTAATTAACAAGTTAACCTATTGATTTAAACACTATTAAATGGTTAACTTTATATAAAACTAAAATCTCTAGTCAGAATTGAGTAATTATAATACTTGATTTTTGATTTTCCAAGTGTTAAACACAAAGTTTTTTATTACCTTTATGAACTATTTATGTTTTATGTGTCATTTGTCAAATGATTGAATTGCAGTTCTGCAAGTCATGTAGATCTATCATTTGTTTTTTTAGTCATTAATCCTTATTATTCAAATATTTTGTGTATAAAAATACCCTGCCCTTAACATGCATTTTCCATGTGGACAGAGATTATTTAAAAATGAAGGCAGGGAAAACTACATATACACTACCTGACAAAAGTCTTGTCGTCGATCCCAGTTGTAAGAGCAACAAATAATAACTTGACTTCTAGTTGATCATTTGGAAAAGTGACAGAAGGTAGATTTTTCAGATGAATCATCTGTTGAACTGCATCCCAATCGTCACAAATACTGCAGAAGACCTATTGGAACCCGCATGGACCCAAGATTCTCACAGAAATCAGTCAAGTTTGGTGAAGGAAAAATCATGGTTTGGGGTTACATTCAGTATGGGGGCGTGCGAGAGATCTGCAGAGTGGATGGCAACATCAACAGCCTGAGATCAAGACATTTGTGCTGCCCATTACATTACAAACCACAGGAGAGGGCAAATTCTTCAGCAGGATAGCCCTCCTTCTCATACTTCAGCCTCCACATCAAAGTTCCTGAAAGCAAAGAAGGTCAAGGTGCTCCAGGATTGGCCAGCCCAGTCACCAGACATGAACATTATTGAGGGGTAAGATGAAGGAGGAGGCATTGAAGATGAATCCAAAGAATCTTGATGAACTCTGGGAGTCCTGCAAGAACGCTTTCTTTGCCATTCCAGATGACTTTATTAATAAGTGATTTGAGTCATTGCAGAGATGTATGCATGCAGTCCTCCAAGCTCATGGGAGTCATACACAATATTCATTCTTTTTCCACTGCACCATGACTTTATATTCTATACTGTACATTATTTCTGTTAAGTGACAAGACTTTTGTCTAAGCAAAGTCAGACCTTACTGTCCTAATTAAATAATTAAAAATCAAGGCATGATCATATTTTATTTTGGTCAAATAAGTGTAATCTAGAGGCCTTTGCCTTTCATATAAGCCACTTCTGATACCAAATGATCAACTAGAAGTCAAGTTATTATTTGCTGTTCCTAAAACTTGGAGAGGCGACAAGACTTTCTTAGGTAGTGTATAAAATTACCTGTGTATGTGTGTGTATGACAAGGCCTTTGAAACTTATTTTCAAATGTATGCGTTTTCAGTCCCACAAACATCATTGTTGTGTAAATCTAAAACGTATTTAAAGTTGCCTGTTTTTGGCTGGAAATATTGTGTGAACGGCCTCTCAGCGTCACATCAGTCACTTTGACCAGCCATTAAAAACAAGCCAGAAGTGAGTCAGCGATGAGCGGGAGTCATTTAGATGTGTAATTATGAGAAGTAAAAAGCCCATGATACAATCCTCCAGTTTTATAGCCGTCAATTGACTCTGCCGAGTCGTTAAGTCAGATCAAGGTCTTAAATAGAACTCATAAAAACTAGATTTGGATATTGAATCATCCACGACTGACAACCTGTCCTACAGACCATTATTATACTGTTAACAATGCTGGTACAATTATAATAATAGTCCCTGCTCTCGATAAACTGTTTTGGTTAGATGCTATTATAACAAAATTTAGAATTTTTTTTTTTCTTACTGTCAACTACACTCACCGACCACTTTATTAGGCACACCTTTCTAATTGGTTTGGAATTGGTTGGACCCCTTTTGCATTCCGAACTGCCTTAATACTTCATGGCATAGATTCAACAAGGTACTGGAAATATTCCTCAGAGATTTTGGTCCATATTGACATGATAGCATCATGCAGTTGCTGCAGATTTGTTGGCTGCATATCCATGATGCGAATCTCCCATTTGAGTACAGTGAACTCATTGTCATGTTCAAGAAACCAGTCTGAGATGATTCGCGCTTTATGACATGGTGCGTTATCCTGCTGGAAGTAGCCATCAGAAGATGGGTACACTGTGGTCATAAAGGAATGGACATGGTCAGAAACAATACTCAGGTAGGCTGTGGTGTTGACACGATGCTCAATTGATACTAATGGGCCCAAAGTGTGCCAAGAAAATATCTCCCACACCATTACACCACCACCACCAGCCTGAACTGTTGATACAAGGCAGGATAGATCCATGCTTTCATGTTGTTGATGCCAAATTCTAACCCTATCATCCGAATGTTGCAGCAGAAATCGAGACTCATCAGACCAGGCAATGTTTTTCCAATCTTCTATTGTCCAATTTTGGTGAGCCTGTGCGAATTGTAGCCTCAGTTTCCTGTTCTTAGCTGACAGAAGTGGCACTCGGTGTGGTCTTCTGCTACTGTAGCCCATCCGCCTCAAGGTTGGAGGTGTTGTGTGTTCAGAGATGCTCTTCTGCATACCTCGGTTGTAACGAGTGGTTATTTGAGTTGCTGTTGCTTTTCTATCAGTTTGAACTAGTCTGGCCATTCTCCTCTGACCTCTGGCATCAACAAGGCATTTGCGCCCACAGAACTGCCGCTCATTGGATATTTTCTGTTTTTCGTGCCATTCTCTGTAAACCCTAGAGATGGTTGTGTGTGAAAATCCCAGTAGATCAGCCGATTCTGAAATACTCAGACAGCCCGTCTGGCACCAACAACCATGCCACGTTCAAAGTCACTTAAATCACCTTTCTTCCCCATTCTGATGCTCGGTTTAAACTGCAGCAGATCGTCTTGACCATGTTTACATGCCTAAATGCATTGAGTTGCTGCCATGTGATTGGCTGATTAGAAATTTGCGTTAACGAGCAGTTGGACAGGTGTACCTAATAAAGTGGCCGGTGAGTGTAGGTCTGCAGTGTACAGTAACAGTAGTTATCCTATGTTAAAATAGACATGTTGGTCATAAAATGTCATCTATAATCTATAAAATGTAATCTATAAAGGCATTACGAGTAAATTTACCAGCTTTTTTTGTTCCTCCCTTTTACACTGCTGTGTATAAGAACGTCTGCTTAATGCATAATATAAATGTAAAAGCAGCACAATTCTGGGAAATGGGCAGTATTGATATTTGTTGCCTTGTGTTTCAGAGTACAGCCGATTTGAAGCCAAGATCCATGACCTCCGAGAGCAGATGATGAACAGCAGCATCAGTTCAGGCTCAGGATCCTTGAGGACCAGTCAGAAGAGATCACTTTATGTCAGGTACTGGACAGATATACACACAGGCTTCCTGTGCTTCTTGAATTTCAGACATGTGGGTTCAAGCCCTGGACAGTACTTAAAAACAAACACAGGTCCTTGAAAGTGCTTGAAATAAATCTGAAAAAAAATTTGTTTATATTATTTTATTTCAACAATTGAACTCAATTTTCAAAATTAGAACGAAAAACGGAGAAACGCTTAAATTAAAAATCGTAAATTTAAATCTTGTACAATAACACTGACAAATAATGCACATTTTGTCATTCATATTTGAATATTACCGTTATTTTTATCATTTTTACATTTTTAATGTAAATGTTCAGTGTAAGTGAAATGTTAAGTACAGTAAGGACCTTCGTGGTGCTACATATGCTGGGGTATGAATAACAAAGGTCGGCGCAGCTCTAAACCACTCTTGTGCAGTGCAAGCCATTGAAATGAATGGGTTTTATAGCGCAGCACTTTCTGCGTCTGGTAACATACAGCTGGATGGAGGGTAATACCTATTTAAAATTAATGGTGCTTTAAAAAGTCCTTGAATCTGCTGTTCATAAAAGCATGGGAACTCTGACAGTACACCTGCATCTAAAGCCAGCATGAGATCAAAATTGAATACTTTAATTTTTTTAATAAACTCGTCTTTTTTATTTATATGCCCTAGTAATATTTAGTCAAAAATATTCCATCCCCTTTGCAATGACATTGTGTGCGCTGGCATGAGGGCAGTTGTTGGCAACACACAGTTGTTAGCTATCAACAGCAGTCCAGTCAATTCCAATATTTTTAGGGATGCACAAAAATTATTGGCTGAAAATGATTGGCCAAAAATGCATTTTTGGATTTCGGCTAAAAAAGAGAAATCCGGCTGGAAATGTGCTTTGCTGATGGACACAGTGGCTGCGTCCGAAATCGCCTACTACTCAGTAGGTACTGCATTTGAATTTAAATTTACTACTCTACCGTTAGAAAAGTACGTTCTATACAGTATGAATGTATAAATGGAACTTGTACTACATCTGCCATTTTGCCATGATCACTTGACCTACCCACGTCAGTTGCGTCGCTTTACTCCCATTCATGTATTCTCTGACAGAGCATCATGGGATAGCATAGCGTGCATCGGATGCGCACTTCAGAATCTCGCCGGAAGTAGTAAGTCATTTGGGTACTTCTCGCATACTGTTTTTCGAATTTTATGAATTCGGACATACTACTCGGCTCGCATAATGTTTTTAACGTACTATATAGTATGGAAGTATGCGTTTTCGGATGCAACCAGTGTTCTGCGTGCAGGTATCACCCTCCATCCAGCTGTATGTCACCAGACACAGAAAGTGCTGCGCTATGAACCCATTCATTTCAATGGCTTGCACCGCACAAGAGTGGTTTATAGCTGCGCCAACCGAAGCACAAGAGCAGCAGAGCGCACTGTCAACTAGCTTGTACGCTTAAAATAGTTAATAGAAATAGATCAATATTGCGCTCTGTGGATATTCTGCTTATATACACGTATACTTAAAGTCTGCTCAAATAATGCACTGGCAAGACATTTCTACATAGTATACTTGTTCCTGCTGCTTACAATAGCATTACTTTGCTGTCATGACAACACTAGTGAAATAATTGAAATAGTTGACTCATTGACTGTCAATTAAATTTTACGGTCAATAAAATGTGCTTGTGCGTGTTTTTTTTTTTTTATCAGTGCGATGTATGTTATTGAGTTAAATGTAGATAGTCTTAAAAAATGACCTTATTTAGTAAAGTATATAAATAATTATTACAAAGCAGTTTTTTTTATTATTTCGGAATCCAGAAATGTTTGTTTTCAGTTTCAGCCAAGAATTTTAATTTCGGTGCATCCCTAAATATTTATTGCATCCGAAACAGTTTCATAGGGAAGAAAGGATGCTTGAAATTTCCGTTTTTTTTTTTTTGTGTGTGTTTTTTTTTTTTATGATTCATACTTTTTTTCCCCTTCAATGATTCAACAAAATCAATTAAAAAACTTTAACATTTTAACATCCTCTCTCCCTAACACCCCAACAGCGTCAGTTATTGGGTGTTATTGGGTGTTGCTATCATAAATCCAATATACACAAATAAATAACCTAAGCTTAAAAAAGAAACAAAAACACACTCATAAAAAATACATTTCTGTTTTTACGTATATATTTTAACTCTCATGTGAATGATATCTTACATTTACACTTCACCCACATTGACATGGTATAGATGTGGTTTTATCACATGCACAGATGAAGGCCAAGCAAGTGTGTGATTCTCTTGTGGTGTTTGTTCTTTCAGAGCACTGTTTGATTATGATAAAACGAAGGATTCAGGGCTGCCCAGTCAGGGCTTGAACTTCAAATTTGGGGACATCCTGCATGTGGTCAACGCTTCTGATGACGAGTGGTGGCAGGCCAGACAGGTCACCGCTCAAGGAGAGGTGGAGGAGATGGGGGTTATCCCCAGCAAGAGGAGGTGAGGGATTAATGCTTCAAAATTGTGCAATATTTTTATTATTGGCAGGTACATTAATAGCTACTGATAATAAATCTTCCACAGGTCATGGGATTTCTGCAATATCATGGAATTTTAAAGGCATTGAAAGTGAATTTTTTTTTTTTTTTGTCTAAATCATGGAATATCAGGGAATCTTGTTTGTCACTTTAAATGTTAGTTTCCATTTATCAGTATATATACTGTATTTTGTCTCTTGTTTTTTTTTCTACCTATTGTTATGGTTTGGCTATTTTTCAGCTCCATTTTATTCCTTTTACATTTACAGTCACCAGGCTGTACCGGTTAACTAAGCCAAACATATCAGGATGATAGAAATGTTAAGAGGGTCACTTTGACTTCAAAATGTGTTAAAATGTAATTAAAATTTGTTCTAAAATTACGTTTTTAGCAAGACAGGCAGAGCTCTTAGATACACAAACTTTAAAAATATTGGCTAGTGCATTAGTGCAGCCATACTTGACTATGCACAGCCTTTTGGTACAGCGGTAGTTCTAAACAAAAATGAAAAATAAATTGCAGACGGCCCAAAATCTGTGGAGAATTGTTATGAAAGTACCTCCACTGACACATTTAAATAATAAACATTATAGTAAAAGTCATTTTTTAAAAGTTGAAAAAAGGGTCACTTCTGAAATTAGTGTTGGTGTTTAAGATTTTAAAGAAAATGGTACCAAAATATGTTCTTGATTATTATGTTTTAGTTAGTGAGGTACACTGTCATTCTACAAGAGCGAGTAGCAAGGATATTTATCCTTGTAGATTTAAGAGTAAAACAGGTAGATATTATTTTTTTGTGCACTAGCTCTGTTGCTTGGAATGTATTGCCTAGGAATTTTAAGGAAATTCAATTTGAGTGTTTTTTTAGAAGGGAAATTAAAAAATTATTGTTTTACGGTTGAAGTTGAGGATTTTGTTGTGGTGAGTTGCTGAGCTGATGATGTTTGCACTCCATTTATGATTTGCTCGTTAATTATTTAAGAATATTGAGGACTACAATGCAAATAAGCCTGTGGTTTTTTTGTGTATTTCATCCTCGACAGTTTTTAAATATGTATGAATTAGTCTAATTGGACTTGTTTGTATTTTTTTGTTAAAATTGTCACATAAAATCAAATCAAGTAGACGACAGAAATATCTAGTTATATTAAATATAATGTTTGTAAATGCTAAATATAATGTTTGTAAAAGTACTATTGAGCTATCAAACATGGGAGAGGAACACACAAACACTACTTCATTTTGTTTAGATACATTTTTTTTCTCCAAAATCTGAGGTAAATTATGCATTGTTGTTCTCATAGTGGCTATTAAAGTCATGCATAATTATTTCCAAGTTAAATCCATTTAAATATTCTGTTTTTATTTTACCTTTTTATTTTACTATTATGTTATTAATATATAAGCACAACAGCAGCCCGTTTTAATGTTCATTAGATGTCATTGAAATTATGCTTTTTTTTTGTCAGGGAATTTGATATTTGGCTTAAAGTGGGAACCCTGAGTTAGGTTAAAATAGCATTTAAAAGATCCAATAAAAAGGTTGTAATAAAATGAAAAACAACACGTAACAGAATAAGTGGGAAGTATGTTGCACTTAAAGGGACAGTTCACCCAAAAATGAACATTTCCTCACCATTTACTCACACACAAGCGGTTCCAAATTTTTCTGTTGAACACAAAACAAGATATTCTGAAGAATGTTGGGGAAAAAAACAGTCACTAGCCATGTTTCCATCCAAAGATGTGAATTCAATTTATGCGCAAAGCTGGAATATCACATAAAACATTTGCGAATAAAGCAGTGTTTCCATCCAACGAGTCCAAGAGAACAAAATCGTCACTTCCTGATAAACTGCCATCAAATATCAAAAGAAAAATGGAAGTTGCTGCGTTAGGAGAAGGCCTTTTTCGTATATATATTAACTTGAACCATACCGTGTCCTAGAACCATACCTGTCAACATTGGTATGTGAAAATAAGGGATACGCCCCATAAAAATTCCACAAATTACT
Organism: Danio jaintianensis; assembly: GCA_903798115.1. Taxonomy (NCBI): domain Eukaryota; kingdom Metazoa; phylum Chordata; class Actinopteri; order Cypriniformes; family Danionidae; genus Danio; species Danio jaintianensis. The sequence continues at coordinate 4,672,933 of CAIGQV010016226.1, read as the reverse complement.
AAATATGTTCATCTGGAGCTGTTTCATTGTAAATAAACAGTTAAAACAGTCAGTAATATGTTTTATTATTATTATTATTATTTACAAAGCATAGAATAAACAGCATACAGAAAAAGCTTCAAATAAATTAAACAGTTTAGACTATTAAAATCAATAGCTGTTATAAAGAAATTGAATCAAGATATCAAATCTCATTGACTTTTTCTTCACTGTATAATTTAAACATTCTGATTAAAGAGCAGCAAATGAACCTCTCATTTAGATTTTTCGTTTGATTACATTAAATAACAGAGATGTCACTTTAAAAATGGACAGATACATAATGAAAGCATTATATTGCTTTCCTAACTTTTTGTGCTCATTGAAGACAAAATTTGTGTTTAAAAGATAACCCACCAAGATCGACATAATTTATTTATTATTTATTATTATAATTTTTCGCTGCGCTTCAAATCATGCGTACAGAATCCGTTTTTATATGTATTTCAAAGTGTTTTCATGCCTAAATAAAATAAAAAAAAACAGAACAGATTCACGCTTAAAAGCAAGGGGTGCCCCCTGGTGGTTTGGCGGTATGAGTTGCGTATTGGGCCACCCTTTATAGAAAGATTAAAATACGGGAGAAATGCGGTAAAAATACCATTACGGGATGATAACGGGATAGAATTGTGAAATACGGGAGAATCTCGGGAAAAACGGGAGGGTTGACAGGTATGCTTAGAACATGTTGAGGAAACACAATGTGTGCAGTCATGTCATCTTGAAGGTCCACGGTTTGTCATATCCTTTTAGAATCATCTCCACTCGCACTTCTTGGAAGATTTGCGCCTTCCTCTGATGTTTTCCATCAAGGACGGTCGTCACTTTTTTCTCGTATATAACATTTAAAAATGTTCGCACCTCATCTTCCACCCAAACATACCCGTCACTTTCCACCATTTTTGTTATCACATGATCTGTTGAAGCAAAATCACATGACTTTTTTGATGCGCATGCTGAAATTTTTTCGGTAAATGTGTTTCCATTGTAGTTTATGCACACTTTTTCTCAACGAATAAAAAGTTTATCCTACTAGCGCATCTTGGCATTTCCATCCAGGGTTTTTTTATGCTACATTCCAAAAATAGGTGAATGGAAACGCAACTACTGACATTGAAATGGTAGCAAAAAACAAAAAAAATACTATGAAAGTCTGTTTTTTCCCTTAGCATTCTTCAGTGTGACTTCCTTTGAGTTCAACAGAAGGAGGAAATTCAAACAGGTTTGGAACAGGATGAGTAAAGGATGAGTAACTATCCCTTTAAACTGCAAAACGTAAAGCCTCAATCTGTTTGGCGTATCATATCATTGCTATCACAGTGTTCAGTCCTGTATTTTAATACAGTTTCCAGTTTTATAATCAATGAAACTATTATTGCTTCATTTCAGCTACATCTCACTGACTTACCAAAAATTCACCTTATAATTCAAAAAGTATCCAACAAATCTCTTATTGTTTAAATTGTGTTTGTACATTGCTGGCTATGTTGAATACATTTGTTTAACATGGAGCTAACTGATGTCTTTAATGCTTTAAACGTAGCGTGGCATGAATTAAAAGCGAATAGCTTCCATTGTAATATAAGATTCTTGTGTTTTCTCTTAAGAGTGGAGAAAAAGGAGAGAGCCAGGTTAAAGACGGTTAAATTCAACTCCAAGTCACGAGAAAAAGGGGTGAGTGAAGCATTTTATACATCCATAGACTTTCTGCCATAAACAAATATTGTGTTCCAAATCCTAGCAAGTTGCTTTACTGTCTACTTGTACCGTCTGCATAAGTGGTCAACTTTTAAGGACACCTCCTCACTGAACTTGTTCATCTGGAGCACACGGCGTCCATTTCTCCCCATAAATACCTGAAATACTAATTCATCTGACCACAGTACACATTTCCTCTGTGTGATGGTCCATCCCAGATGCCTCCGAGCCCAGATATCAGTCATTTGAGTTACATGGAACTAGCATTGTCACGATACTGGAATTTCCTAATTCGATACGATACCTTAAAAAAGATATCGATATTAGAGACCATTTTTGATTCTGTGGTGAACAAATTCATCTGACCACAGTACACGTTTCCACTCTGTGATGGTCCATCCCAGATTCCTCTGAGCTCAGATATCAGTCATTTGAGTTTCAAGAAACTAGCGTTGTCACGATACTGGAATTTGCAACTTCGATACGATACTTTGAAAAATATTGATATTTTATACCGTTTTCGATACCGTGGGGAACAAATTCCGCAACATTAAAAGTATGCAAATTAAGTAAAAAGGGAAAAAAAAAAATAACAACACCATATAATGCTTATATCAGGTAGGTTAGCAGTCCTTAAGTCCAAAAGGAAATAAATTACAAAAAAAAAAACTAACTCGTTTTCTGATTAAAACGAGTGTTAAAATCTTAATCTTATTATTATTATTATTAATTATTCATCTCCATGCTGATGAGAAGAAAGAGTGCGAGCGAGCAAAGCCAGTATCAATACTGAGCAAAAGCAAGATTGTATCATTTTAAATATTTCAGTATTGACATCTATCGATACACTACAAGTAAACTTGTAAATGATTTGAAATAAGACTAATTAGTGTCAGCATCTGATAGTGTATTCTTTTGTTAATTACTGTACCTTTATTTCTGCCAAATTCTGAGCTCATTGCAGTGTTTTCTATTATTATCTATAGTATTATTCATTTAAAAGCCATACATTCATTCATTCATTTTCCTTCGGCTTAGTCCCTTTATTTATCAGGGGTCGCCACAGCGGAATGAACCGCCAACTTACCCAGCATATGTTTTAAGAAGCTGATGCCTTTCCAGCCGCAACCCAGTACTGGGAAACACCCATACACTCTCACATTCACTAAGGCCAATTTAGTTTACCCGATTCACCTATAGCGCATGTCTTTGGACTGTGGGGGAAACCGGAGAACCCGGAGTAAACCCACACCAACATGGGGAGAACATGCAAACTCCACACAGAAATGCCAACTGACCCAGCCACTGAGCCACTACGCCGCCCAAAAGCCATACATTGCTATTTAAAAATCTGGGCTCACAAAATACTAATATTACAGTTGGAAATGTACGTTTTCTATTTTAGTGCATCTTTAAATCAGTTAATTTTTTTGTGAATTAATTAATTGATTTTTATTAATGTGGTAACAAACCATAGATGCATATCTTTGATGAATAGAGAGTTCAAAATCTTAAAAAGATCTTTAAAAGCATCATATTCATCTTTCCGTATGGGACAGCCTTATAATTAGCCTTATAAATAAGTCTTAAATGTGTAGATGTACAGTAGGCAACTCACTAGGGATTGGAACAAAACTCATATGTTGCTTATGTTCTTATCTAAGTAGGATGACATTGAAATGCATTTCGAATTGTTTTGTAAATTAGCATTGACTGTGAAAGTTTGATTTGGTATTAATTCCCATTTAATACTGCTGCTCAGTCAGTGCTTCATTCAGTTGAATGAAATGTTCTGTTGATGTTTACTAATCAGTCGGCAATATGAATGGTCCGGTCTAAATTAACAGCATGAGTAGCTGCAAGTGTTGCTGGCCCAAAAAGCGGCCTTCCGTTCCAAGGCAAAATTGTTAGCCCTCCTATGAAATATTAATTATTTTTCAATTTTTTCCAGAGTGATGTTTAACAGAGCAAGGAAATTTACTCTTATATATATATTTTTTCTTCTAACAAAGTCTGATTTATTTTAATTTGGCTGGAATAAAACAGTTTTAAATAATTGGTAAGGTCAATATTATAACATTACCACAATGCACAGCCAGCAAATAACGCAGATACGCTATCCTGCATAAGAACGCCGCCGCGTTACACCAATAAAGCACGGTCACCTTCCACCAGCATACACAAAACTGTCACAATACTGCACTGCTTTGGGATTAAAGAATCCCGGACGAGCCCCCATTATATGTTACGACTTCTCGATGTTAATCTAAGGACTAAAGTATGTTAAATTTATATTGTGACCATTTTGTGTAATGTGGGAGGAAAAGAAACCATGCATTATCCAAAATACTGCCAAAAAATAATTTATTATACAAAATCAAAGATAAACAGAAAATAGTCTTAATAAAGAATAATAATATAGATAACAACAAATAACAAGAAAAGGTAAATTTTCTACAGTTAATATGAACAAAAATAAACCAAAAACAATAAACCCCGCAGGGGAAGAGGACAAAAGTGGCGCTGAAAGAAAATAAAATAACAAAACCAAAAATCAAAGCAACTCAGTTTAACCCTTTTACCTAACTCAAAACTAAATAATCGAAAACAAGTCTTTGGCATTTGTACGTCTTAACTTACCTACTCTAATCTAACCAAACAGAAAAATACAAAGACAGCGCTCACTCCTAAACCTGGTGTGCCTATACACAGGTTCGCTAGGTGTTGTAGGAATGTAAGTCACATGACGTTTACCTCTCCAAATCCCCTGGGGAAAAAGCAAAGAGTATCAACAAACGAATTCAAATGAAGGAAAAGAAAATAATGAAAATAAACAAGATGGCAATATCAACTTTGGCAAAGCAATATAACGTACCAAGAACAAAAGAAATAACGAGAGGCAGATGAAAACAAAGAATGCCTCTCCTCTGCATCCCACTCGTCGTCTTTTTTAAAACCTGGTGACCACTCAGATGGAAGCCGCCACATCACCCAAGATAATGAAGATTGACCGATCCTACAGCCAATAGAAAACCAAGAGGGGTTGAACCTGTGAAACCCGAAAGAGAGGAGCGAGACAGAGAGAGAGGGAGAGCTTTGATCCAAATTGTGGCGTTTTGGTGACTGTCGCTTTAAATTCAAATGAGATTGTGCTCTTTTTAAAAGAGGGTGGAGCTACAAATGTGTCAGCATAGTGGCAGATTCAAAAACAAGACTAACATCCTATGCTAATGAGGGAGAGATCATTACTAATGGGCGGGGCTTTCCCCTTCTGATGACACGTACAAAGGCAGAATGTCAATCAAAGTGTTTCTGCAGACTGTTTTTATCAAGTCTGATTAAAAAAATTTTTTTTTATAGATTTTTACCATTAGAAGCTGGTTATATTCACAAACTGTTGTTTAAACCCCTTATAAAAGGGATTTTTGCATAATAGGTCCCCTTTAAGAAATTATTATTTGTTTAATTGTAGTCCAGTGACTCGTCTAATGAACCTAACTTGCCTATTTAAACCTAATTAAGCCTTTAAAATGCACTTTAAGCTAAATACTATTAGTGTGTTGCAAAATAATTAGTACTTAAAATATTATGTACTGTCATCATTGCAAATACAAGAGACATTAGTTATTAGAAATTAGCAGTTAAAAATATTGTTTAAAAATCACCTTGGAAAACAATCTCCATTAAACATTACTTTTGAAATGTTTGGAAAATAATTCAAGTTTCAAAGGAGGACTAATCAGTTTGCCTTCAACTGTGTGTTACGTAACAACTATAACAGTGCTGTAATACATCTGCAACTCATATATGAAGCATAGAAGTCAGATTACCTAACAGCCCGACCAAACATGCATGATAGGAAAATGAAGGACAAATACGCTTGCCATTGATGTCGGACTGCTCGTCTTTCTGCACACTTCCTCCTCTCCTGTCCTGAATCCTCCTCACACTTTCCTCCTTCCACCTCCTGTGCCTTGCTCTCTGTAATCCAATGCTCAAACAAACCAGGCTTATAGCTGATCTCTGCCTAAGAATGGATGTGCATCTATTGCCAAAGAGAAGAACTGTGTAGTTTGACCTAAATAAAACCACATACAGGCTCAGCGGCTGTTGCAATGAACACCAAAGCAAAGCAGTACTAGGCCTTGACATGCTTCTTACTCACTCACAACTCGCTCCTAACCCTCTGCATGCAAATCTGATCGTCTGCTTCTCATGTGTTGAGATTTCCTCCTATCGTTCTTGAGTCTGTGACTCAAATCCGATTATTTGTCCATTTCAGTTCTTCATGCATTTCATATACAACTCTGGATTTGTGACATCCTCCATTAGTTTAGTTAAAGGGATAGTTCACCCAAAAATGAAAATTCAGTCATCATTTACTCACCCACCGCTCACTTGTTACAGACCTGTTTGACTTTCTTTCTTCTGTTAAACACTAAAAAAAGATATTTTGAAGAATGTTGGAAACCGCTAGCTATTGTGACTACCTTAGTATTTTTTCATTCTTATTATATATATATTGTCCTCATTCTGCAATGCGGAAGTGCGTTCATTTTTGCGATTTATTTTAGAGTTGCCTATGGTGGAAATGACTAAGAATAATAAACTGCAGAAAACGGCAAAAGCACTTGCTCTACAAACAAGTGTGTCCATGACTATACACTACCTGACAAAAGTCTTGTCTCCTATCCAAGTTTTAGGAACAAATAATAACTTGACTTCTAGTTGATCATTTGGTATCAGAAGTGGTTTATATGAAAGGCAAAGGCCTCTAGATTACGCTTATTTTACCAAAATAAAATATGATCATGCCTTGATTTTTAATTATTTAAAAATATAAAACCGCTGCTTCTGCTCCCGGTTTGAATCCCGGTTGTTTACATGCACGCCAATAAAATACGTCTCGCTAATGTGCTGTGAAACCGGAGTAACAGCCTTTTTGTGCAGAGGTGTTGGCACGCTGTGAGTGATGATGATGATCTTATTTTGACTTAGCATGGCTATGAAGCAAAAATGAGGGATGACGAGTCAGGGAGGTAAGACTTAATAACATTAATTCTCGGCCATGAGTCGGCAAGACAGCAAATAATTCTATAAAACATATTTTTTTTGTATTCTATGCAATTGTCATAATTAATATTCATGCAAAAGATATCTTAAGTGATCTTAGCATATCACTCCAGTTGTGTCTTGTTTCCCAGTTACATTTAGGATTGATTTCTGTTATTTATTATTTAGAATAATAATTTTATAATAATAATAACATGAATAATAATTATATTTATTTATAATAAATGATTGAAAATAAATCATCCTATTTATAATAAATATTTAAAATATATATTTTTGGGGGTGGGGAGTGGGGGCGGACGTGCCTCAGTAGAGCTTTATGTCTAGCAACGCCCCTGTGTTTGTTCACTTTAACGATATGGGTATATGACGATCGTATAATTGATGACTTTGCAGCAAAAAAGGCAAGAAAGGTTCAGATGTAGGGGAATATTAGTAAAATTTTAGCTTGTTTGTATGCTGTCTGAATTGTTTGTTTGAGACAATTAGTAGTAGTAAAAAGTCAACTACATAGTGTCTCCTTTATTTCTCGGGGGATGAGGGGGGTGTATGCAGTGCGTCCGGAAAGTATTCGTAGCGCTTCACTTTTTCCACATTAAGTGGCCCAGCCAGAGCCAAGACCTAAATCCTATTGAACATCTCTGGAGAGATCTGAAAATGACTGTACACCGTCGCTTCCCATCCAACCTGATAGAGCTTGAGAGGTACTGCAAAGAGGAATGGGCAAAAATTCCCAAAGACAGGTGTGCCAAGCTTGTGGCAACATATTCAAAAAGACTTGAGGCTGTAATTGCTGCCAAAGGTGCATCAACAAAGTATTGAGCAAAGGCTGTGAATACTTATGTACATGTGATCTTTCAGGTGTTTTATTTTTAATAAATTTGCAACAATTAAAAAAAAAGATTTCACCTAAAGAAACTTTTTTCACATTGTCATTATGGGGTATTATGTGTAGAATTTTGAGGAAATAAATGAATTTAATCCATTTTGGAATAAGGCTGTAACATAAAAATATGTGGAAAAAGTGAAACGCTATGAATACTTTCCGGATACACTGTATGGGGGGGTTCGCCCAGGGTACCATTTAAACTAGAACTGCCACTGTGTAAACTGGAGAGAAATTCATACAGGTCAATTATGGAACATAAATACATGGACAGTTTATGAAAATAACAATCTGCATGTTTTCCTTTCAAATTGTCTGAGCTGGTAGACATCTAACTAAACTTAAAGGTCCCATGAAATTAAAATAAACTTTTTTAGATGTTAGTATCATGTTAGTTTTCAGGATATCTATAAGCTAGTGTGTGTTCAAAACAGCGACAAAATTTGCATTTAGAAGATATAAACCTGATATAAACATCCAAAGCTTGCAGTTTGTCCCTTCCGCCTAAATGGATCAATGATTTTTTTGACATCACCTCATGCTTCAGTTTCTCATCAATCTTGACCAATCAAATATGCTCTAGTAGTATCTGACATGCCCCCCTTCAAGACTCTTTTTCATATGATGTGCTTGAGCTCAGCCAATCTCACTGGCAGAGCTGTGAGAAAAACAAAACACTATTGGCTGTTTGTTTTTTTTAAAGGGGAGGAGCTACACTATGTCCCACCCTCTCTTCGTATTTCGGTTGAGATTACGTCAAACATCGAATAAAAATGCACATTTTAAAGCACTAAAGGCCTTTAAATAATGTAAAAGAAAGTCTAGAATCAAAATATTGAACAATTCTACAAAAGTGAAGATTTAATCTGATTTAAGTATCACCTTTAAGTATGGCCATTTTCATTTTTAGGTGAATTATCCCTTTAAAATCCATCTATAAGATGCTGTTTGTCAGTTGTTTTTTATACCACCTACAATGCTAAAATCTTCAGAAGTTCAAGAAAGCTGAGAGCAGAGCAACTTTCGTTTTCACCGTATGAACATTAGACAGTCCTCTTCCCCGTCCCTTCTTTTCTTTTGCCCTCTCCAACCTTCTCTTCCTCCGCAGTCCCTCAATGACAAGCGTAAAAAGAACCTCTTTTCCCGCAAGTTCACCTTCTACAAGAACAAGGATGTGAGCGAGCAGGAAACAAGCGATGTGGAGCGTAAGTACAGAAAGAAGCACTCCAGTAAACACTGGGCAGGAGTAGGGCAGCAGGTCATAAGGACTGAGGTGGGCACTGCTCCATTGGACACAGCAGGCACCGGAGGCCACTTTAGGTCGAGAACGCTTGGTGCCTGCTGTGTCTGGTGGCTGGACCGGGCCTTAGAGTGTCTCAGTTAACCCATGTACTCTTGTGGTTGTTGTCTTTCTCGTTGCTCCCTCTTCCTGACCGCTCCACAGGACAACCCAGACGACATGCTATCCAAAGGCCAGAGTAAGTTCCCCATGTTCAGTAGACGGACACTCGGTCGCCTCTGGACCAGACCTCCACTCTGATTCCTTTTCTTTCACATCTTTCGATCTTCACTCTCATGGTTTATACTGATGCTTTTAAGAGAGCACATACGCAGGTTGTGTTAACACGCACTGCTGTTAATATGCTTTTTCATTGATCAGATCACTAATACAGGGAATTTTATGTATATATATATATATATGAGTACACCCCATTTTGAAAATTAATATTTGGATCAATTTCTCAGTGAATATAAGTAATACATTTATGTGCAGTTGAACAAAACAGATTTATTAAACAGATATATAGATACAGTTGAAGTCAGAATTATTAACCCCCCTGAATTATTAGCCCCCCTGTTTATTTTTTTCCCCCAATTTCTGTTTAATGGAGAGCAGATTTTTTCAACACATTTCTAAACATAATGGCTTTAATAACTAATTTCTAATAACTGATTTATTTTATCTTTGCCATGATGACAGTAAATAATATTTTACTAGATATGTTTCAAGACACTTCTACAGCTTAAAGTGACATTTAAAGGCTTAACTAGGTTAATTAGGTTAACTAGGCAGGATAGGGTAATTAGGCAAGTTATTGTATAACGATGGTTTGTTCTGTAGACTATCGAAAAAAATATATAGCTTAAAGGGGCTAATAATTTTGACCTTAAAATGTTTGTTTTTTTTTAATTAAAACTGCTTTTATTCTAGCCGAAATAAAACAAATAAGACTTTCTCCAGAAGAAAAAAATATTATCAGACATACTGTGAAAATTTCCTTGCTCTGTTAAACATCATTTAGGAAATATTTTAAAAAGAAAAAAAAATTAAAAGGGGGTTTAATAATTCTGATTGCAACTGTGTGTATATATATATTAGATATATATGTATATATATATATATATATTAGATATTTATATATATATTAGATATTTATATATATATATATATATATAATTTTATATATTTATTTTTAAAAAACATACACAGATTCAAAGAGAACCACAGGTCAACAGGGATATTGTAAAAGACCAGCTTCTGCTTTAAACTGGACTGACTGAGTATCTACTATTAAATATCTACTATTTAAAAATATATAGACAAATGTACACCCTAAATCTGTTGAAAAGCGTCGATCTGATGGCGGTTGAGTTTGCAGCTGGATATTATTGGGAGATCGCTGACAGGAACATTGAACAGCTCCGCCAGAGCGCGTCTGAAGCTCATATGCAAGTTTATTTTACATTCTATGACAGAAACACCATTTAGCCTTGCTAGATCCTCCTGTATGGTCGCGCGTCTATTATAAAACACTCACAGGACATTAATTTGGACAACTATGCGGATATATTAATTAGTTCACACAAAAATACACCAAGAGAGACTTTCACCTTCACGTCATGCATAGTTTGTGAATGAACAGACTTACGTGTAGTTGCAGACGCGATCATGAGGCTGTTTTTGTGCCGAGTTTGAAGTAATCAATCAGAGAACAGGAGAAAGTGCATTACTTCGATCACTTTAATATAGTATATTAATAATGAAATCTAAAAATTATAGTATAGTATTGAGAGTTAATTTTAAGCTATCCCGCGGCCCACCTGCAGGATTGCTGAGGCCCACTGGTTGAGAATCCCTGGACTAATCTAATGTATATGCACAGATATAATATTGTAAAGCTTACTATAGAAAATGTTAATTTAAATGAGAGATTTGTGAGGGGTTGGTTTAAAGCTTTATTAATCCCCTTGGGGCAATTCATTTGGATATGGTGGTGCTTCACATAACAAGAATGACACACTTAACACAATAAACACCAACACTTAACATTAAGTACACAAACAAAAACTGATTTTAAAAAAATTATAATGATAAAAATAATAATAATTTATAAGGAAAAATAATAATAATAATAGCGTCACGGTGGCGCAGTGGGTAGCACGATCGCCTCACAGCAAGAAGGTCCCTTTATTAATCTGGGGTCGCCACCGCGGAATGAACCGCCATCTTATCCAGCATATGTTTTACGCAGCAGATGCCCTTCCAGCTGCAACCTAGTATTGGGAAACACCCATACACTCACATTCACACACATACACTACGGACAATTTAGCTTACCCAATTCACCTATACCACATGTCTTTGGACTTGTGGGGGAAACCGGAACACCCGGAGGATACTCACACGAACACAGGGAGAACATGCAAACTCCACACAGAAATGCCAACTGACCCAGCCGAGGCTTGAACCAGCGACCTTCTTGCTGTGAGGTGACAGTGCTACCCACTGTGCCTCCGCGTCGCCCTAAAAACATAATAATAATAATAATTTATAAATAAATAAATAGATGGAGGTAAAGAAAAACAAACATCATAACACATATAAGTACTAATATTGGTGACTAAATAGTTACAAAGCCTCTTGAAAAGCACATAAAATAATATGTATTTTTCAGACAACAGTACAATCCTATAATGGAGAAAAAAGTAATATACATTATTAATATAATTTGGAAAAAAGAAACAATATAACAACTTCCGACAACCTCCCCTCCAAAAAATAATCTAATTGAAACACAAAACTATTTCTAAGATCAATATCATTAGCCCCCTAAGAATCTTTTTTCCCTATTGGATACAGAACAAACCACTGTTGTCCAATGACTCGCCTAGTTAGCCTAATTAATCTAGTTAAGCTTTGAAATTGCACTTTAAGCTGAAAATTATGACTTTCAAAAATAAAGAACTAAACTATATATAATGTACTGTAATCATGGCAAAGACAAAATAAATTAGTTATTAGAAACTAGTTATTAAAGCTAAAAGAAAAAAAATAATGTGTCGGAAAAAAAATCTTCTCCATTGATGAGCATTTACTGTAAATATTTGGCCTAATACTTTTGTCTTCAACTGTACATCATGAAATGGTTAATCTCTGTTTAGTGTTGTCCCATTGTGAACAAATCAATGAAAATGCATTTTAATTCCAGAGTAATCAGTGACCCAGCGTTCAGGAGCTTATCCATTTAAAGAACCACAACTGTTCTTTCTGTTGTTGTTGTTGTTGATGGTGGAGGTTTAACGTTACTACTTTCTATCGTCCCTCTTACTGTTCTCCATGGATTCACCCTCATTTAGTATCGCCTTTTTTCCCCCAAAGGTTGTTCTTTTGAGATTTATTTGCCATACACTACACTGTACTAAAAATGCAGGGTTCCACACAATTAATTTATGTTGTCCCAACACAAATCGATTAACCTAAGTGGATTGAACATAAAACAATTAAGTTGGCCCCCAAAAAATCCCAAAAATTGTGTTGTTTCAGCTCAATTTAAATAAGTATTTTAATAAATAAGTTTTGGAGTGTATATGTTACCGGCAATGTGTGAAATCCAACGTTCTATAGAATGCCTAGGAAATGTATAGAGTGCCTAAAATCAAACGTCAAAGTATGAGATGATTTCTACTTTATACATTCCCTATAGAATGCTGAGTTACCGTGCTGCAAAGTATGTAACTGGCCTACCCCTGCCATTTTTCCCACCGCTGATGTTGTCGGTGGTGCTTGGGCTGTTGTTTGATGATGGCGATCAAAGCACGTGAGTGTTGAACATTATTGTAAGACAGCGTATTGCCAGTACGAGGTTCCACTACCACATCACAGACAATATTGTAACAAATACTTCAATCTCAGTTCTGCTGTCATTGTTTTTCCGGTAAGAACATCATATGCTTTATTTCCTATTTCTTCCACTTTAAAATACGTAATGTTCAATAAAGGCTTTTGTTGTGCTCTTCTGACACTTTGCCTAAATTGTCATTCTGTATAATGCCTAGGAATTGTATAGAATGTCCAGGAAAAGTGTGCAAAATCTTTACAAAAAACCATCAGGCATTCTATACATTTCCTAGGCATTCTATACAATACCGGGATTTCACACATTGCCAGTAACATATATAACTAGATCATACAATCTAGATTGTAGCGCTATTATATTATCACATTTTACTCCTAAAAAAAACCTAAATATTAATAATAATAATAATAATAATATTGTTTTGTTTTCTGTGTTGATGGACTTTGTACACTCAAAAAAAAAAAAGATGTTTGTTGTTTGTTTAAACTACTTATTTAACTTATTTAGCTGAAACAATACAATTCTTCAGTTTTTTATTGCGACAACTTAATTGTTTTATGTTCAATCCACTTAAATTTGTAAAAAAACAAAACTAATAAGTTAGTTAATTCCTTCATGTTGTCCCAACTCAAATCGATTGTGTGGAACCCAGCATTTTTTAAGTCAGCATGTCTTCAGGTATCTTGAAGTTTAGATCACAACTTGTATGTACAGTATATATACAGTACATTAATATCAGTACAGTACATATTTGACTCCATAAAACCACATTAGTATGGCCAAAAAACACCTTCACAATTAATTCTGAGTACTTTCATTATAACTAAGTGAAGTCTGGAAGGAAAATAAATCTATCTAAAATCAAGGTAAATTAGGTAAATTAATTTCGTAGAGGTTATAGTTACTGCAAATGGCCCCTCAGTGATAATTGTCTGTCATTTTCCACTGTATTGAGACTCAGGACTGGTGTTCCTATGTTATTTAAAGTCAACTTAAGCATCATCATATGCTCATGTTCTTGGTTTTCATCATCCATTCCCCCTGTGTATGATTTCAGAGCATGTCACCTCTAATGCCAGTGATAGTGAGAGTAGTTACCGTAAGTTTTCTTCCTTCCATTGTGTGCCATTGATCCGTCGACCTCGCCTGCTTTTCTTTGACATATTTAACACTCTCTTTTTCCATCCTCTCTGCTGTGCATTAACATGTATGAGAGATCCGTGTTTTAGGCAGGACATTGCAGGCAAAATGCATCTGTCAGTTTGGAGTTTTTAGGCGTTTTGGTTTTTTCAGTCTATTATGAAGAGAACATCCAATGTGCACTTTTCTTTTGTGTAGATTTTTAAATGCAACATGAATTTATGAAGGCACTCTCTCCTGCACTGAGCCATTTCAGCAGCATTTCCATACACTTAAAGGGATAGTTCACCCAAAAGGGAACATTTACTTGCACTCTCAAGTGGTGAACACTAAAGAAGATATTTTGTAGAAAGCTGAAAACCATTGACGTCCATAGTAGGAAAACCAAAGCCAATTGTTACGTCAAAATATCTTCTTTTGTGTTCAGCAGTACAAAAAAAAATCATAAAGGTTTGAAACAAGCGAAAGGAGAATAAATGACATAATTTAACATTTTGGGTGAAGTATTACTTTAAATTCTGCATTTTGAATATTTTTTTTCAGGGATACGGTTTTTAAGAGGGATACGGTCAAGAATAATGTGATTTATTTAATTGGATCATTTAATTTAATATAACGTAATTCTACCTTTTTTACTGGCTGTTTGTGGTATTTTTGAAATTATGAAGAGATAAAAACAGATGTCAAAAGCCCCCTCCGAAAAAAAACTAACAAAAATAAAACTTTAGCTGCTTTTTCACTATTGGACCGAATGGTTCACTTTATGTAACCATTCCATTCTGTGCTGGTCCAGGCTAGCCAACACGGATGCGGTTTCATTTTCCACAGTGCTGCTAATAACAGAGCTCTGTGGAATGCAATACAAATGCGCCAGTCATTGCCTTGCATTCAAGGCAACGATTGGCGCATTTGTATTACATTCCACTTTTGTATTACTGGCGGTGTGTGGTATTTTCGACATTTTGAAGAGATAAAAACAGATGTCAAAAGCCCCCTCCAAAAAAAACAAACAAATATAAAAGGCAACGATTGACGCATTTGCATTATCATTTTGCTTTTGTATTACAATAGTGTAATATGGATAATGATCTGTATTTCTGTCTTATGGACTCTCTTTTTTCTAATATTTACTTCGTTGAGTAACCAAAAATACATAAATGGCATGCTTCTGCTTAGCCAGATATGGAGAAACTGACAGCCAGGAAACAGAAAGGCGATGTCACACACACACGTGCTCTACCAGTCTAGCATTGTTGTCTAACTGTGTCTAGAATTCCTTGCAGAAAATGATTTGTAATCGTGCCGTGCCTTTCCAGGCTCATGTGGAAATACAATTGAAACCTGTAACCGTACACCATACACAACAGACTGTTCTTAGAACTATTCGACACAATAGTGGAAAAGCAGCTTTTGATCCTACTAAATGAAACAAAAATTTGGAACCTGAATTAATTTATTGTTCAGATCTTTGTGCTACAAATTAGTGCCTCTTTGAAGAATTAACGCCTCATTAAAATTACATTGTTAAAGGGTTAGTTCACGCACAAATTTAATTTGTCAAAAGTTACTTGCCCTTCTCTTGTTCAAAACCTATTGAGTTTCTTCTGCTTTAAACAGAACACAAAGAAGATATTTTGAAGAATGTTGTTGTTGGCACCCATAAAATTTCATACAATTTTTTTTCCTACTATGGAAGTTGATAGGTGCCAGCAACCAGCATTCTTCAAAATATCTTCTTTAGTGTTTAACAGAAGAAAGAATCTCCTAATACTACATGAGGGAGAATAAATGATTAGGTAATTTTCAGTTTTGGGTGAACTATCCCCTTAAAGTAATCAAGTAACTGGTGAAGCATTCTTTTGCCCAATTCACCTGCAGTGTCTTGCCCTAATTCAATTTAAAAGTGAACACAGTTAGTTGTGGACTTCACACAGCGCTGCAGCAGTGAGGCAGGCTGGGTAATGTTCCAGAAGCCACACAGATACTATAGCGAAATCAATCAGTTCGTCCTCCGCCGGCCACTAGCGCAGTCTCCATGGCAACAGTACCCTTGCCCTCACTCTGTCAGAGACGGTCAGAGTGCTGCGTTATCAAAGATATTACTACACTGTCTCGCGGGGCCAGACTGTGATCAGCCGTACAGACTGGCCATTAAACGCCATTACCAGATTCTGCATGATGCCACCATTCTACACGTCACAGAAGCATGTAATGGGGTCGTGAATGAAACCGTGGCGAAGGCACAAAGAAGACGCTTTGTGGAATTTGATCACAGAATTGTTGATTAAGTATTTGGACAAGCTGCTTGCTTGTTTGATTATTTATTTTTTTATAAATTGTACATTCAGCTCTAAAAATGTTGTTATTGCTTCTTTGGATTTGCATTTAACTGTTGTTCATGTGAAAATTTACAATAGTAAAGTAACTATAGGGATCATTTGGATAATTTATTTACAGAAAATGACAATATATCAATATAGAAGAGTATAAATAGATAGATATAGACATATATATATTTATATATATATATATATATATATATATATATATATATATATATA
>CAIGQV010016226.1:4619442-4630283 GCA_903798115.1 Danio jaintianensis | reverse complement strand
TGTGTGTGTGTGTGTGTGTGTGTGTGTGTGTGTGTGTGTGTGTGTGTATCATATATAAGCTCATTTTAAAATGTGTAAATTAAAATCTGCTTAAAAGAAAAAGTGTATTTTAAATATTTTCTTTCCATTAGACAAAACAAATGTAACAAAAAGTCAATTAGCCCAAAAACTTTAGCCCCAAAATTTGCCTGTCACACCTTGACTTTTCACCTTGAGCTTCCAAACCCTAAACACTGTAAAAAAAAAAAAAAGATTAATTGAATTTACTTAAAATAAGTGAGTAAACCTGTTGCGTTTAAATGATTTGTTGACTTAAAAAAGTGAGTTAAACTCGTGCCTTAACATTTTTAAGTAAATTAACTATTTGCATAATTGTAAAAACGAAGTTAAATCAACATACATTTCTAAGTTACAACAGGTTTACTCACTTTTTTAAGTAAAGTCAACTTGTCTCTTAAGGCAACAGGTTTACTCACTTTTTTCAGGTTAAGTAAACAATCCGTTTTTACAGTGAGAAAGACTCAAAAGCACCATAAATTAAATTTCATAAAAGTAACTCAAACCATTCATGTGTTATAATTCAGGGTGAGTAAATTATATATATATATAGATTGATTGAAATCAAGACCTGCTTTGTTTTTGGTCCCCTATTTCCGCAGCTTGTGCTAATGCTGTTTAAATAATAGATTAGATTGTAATGGGAGTGAACGGTGATGAAGGTGGGCAGATGGGGTCAGAGAAGGGCAAAGCGGAGGATCTTCCTCCATTGTCTTTGAGATGTGACTCTGTTAGAGTCATAAACCTCTCCCTCTGCGTGCGGGACACTGATAACAGGAGTTTCTGAGAAAATGAGGAAGTCCTTTCGGGCCTTGGGTGTGTGTCGCACCAGAGAGACGTGCAGAATGCTTGTGTGCAAAAACCGGTGTGTGCGTTTAAGTCAGTTACCTTTTTTAGGTAACCTTATAGAGTACAATTGAGTCAAAGAAGCTTCAAACTCCAATTAGCTGTAAATTAGCTCTTGAAGACAACAGTGAGTGTTTAATCTGGGTCTGTTAATCTGTGTATATTGTGTTTGAGCTGATTTTGTAAATGGCACAATTGGCAGGGCCATCGTATGTTTGACAAATGTGACAAAAAGCTCAAAGGAAGTGTTTTGCAGGAAGCCCTTATTTGGAGTTACAGCAGTTTGGGCATGTTTTATGCAAATGAGCAGCCTTTTGCACAGTGCTGCTCATTTAAAATGCTTTCAATTCACCTACATTCAACCAAGCTTAAGAACAAATTCACTTGTGTCTTGATGTGTTGTGAATTTGGTGAAAATGTCTGTTGATAAGATTGAATGAGTGGATCAATGGGAATCATTTTAGACCCAGGGTTATTACCTAAAGGATTAGTTCACCTAAAAATTTAAATTCTGTTATTAATCACTCAACCTCGTGTCATTCCAATCTCCTGAGACCTTCGTTCATCTTTAGAACACGAATGAAGATATTTTAGATGAAATTCTGAAGCTCTCTCATCCATAGACAGCAACATTCCGAGACTTTCAAAGTCTAGAAAAGGAAGCAAAAACATTGTCAAAACATTCCATGTGACTTCAGTGTTTCTACTGTAATCAAACGAAGCTCCAAGAAGGTTTTTGTGCACCAAAAATACAACTTTGTTCTCCAACGTCTTCCAAGTCAGATCAGGGTGCGCATTTACAATGGACAAAACACTTTGTACAGTGTTGTACTTGCCATGCAGAGAGTCTAGTGAAACATGCTTCCACAAAAAAGATAAAAGCAATGGAAAATCAAGGTAAACTATTCAATTAATTTCAATTCATCTTTACTTCTATAGCGCTTTTACAATGTAGATTTTGACAAAGCAGCTTAGCATAGAAGTTTTAGTAAATTAAAACAGTTTCAGTCCAGTTTTCAGAGTTAAAGTTCAGTTTAGTTCAGTTCAGTGTGGTTAAATTTTCACTGCTGAAAGTCCAAACACTAATGAGCAAATCCATCGATGCGCAGCTCCACAAGTCCCAAAGCAAGCAAGCCATTGGTGACACTATGTGGTTGTAGTGCACTTTTCTTTTACGTTTGCATTCGAAAACACCATTGGTTGAGTTTAGGGAAGGGTTTAGCTTAGTGGTTCACTAGGGGATCTGTACGACAAGCCCCTCCTTTTAGTGGATGTGTACAAGAATGATGTATCTGAAACACACAACAAAATGCACCTTAAAGGGGTGGTCCACTACGATATCATATTTTAAACTTTAGTTGATGTGTAATGTAGATGTGTGAACGTAAACAACATCTCTGAATGTAAGACGCTCAAAGTTTAGGCTTGTAGTGTAGGCTTTTACAGAGTTAGCTTAGCAAAGCCTAAAGTGAATGAACTTTGGGGACTACAAAAAAATACATCCGGGTTAGTGAGATCACAAACGCTTCAGGTCACGCACATTCACCACGCGCACACACCCTGCGCAGCAAAGGGGCGTGGCCAGATGCGTTGTAATGTTATAGCAGAGAAAGCTAAAATGCCGTCCAAACGCTGCTATTTCCACAGAGTTTGTTCTGTTTCTGTATTTGGGCTTCCAACGGACACGACACAAAGAGAAAAGTGCTTACAATTCAATTTTAATTATGTTCCAGATAATTATACAAAATATATAGCTCTAGCATTTGACAAAGGACAGCTTCCAGAATCTCTCTCAGTTCAGTGCTGGATTCGGCTAAAACTCCTCAAAGAAGGAGCAGCTCCAACCATAATAGACGAAGCTGTGGATTGTGAGCCACAACCTGTAAGTATTTTTATTTGTTAAAATCGATCTATTACATGCATAGTGTCTAGCGTTAACGGTATGTTGTAGCAAGGATGTAATGCTGTTTGGCAGCGTTAACAGTTTAGCTACAAATTCATATTTATCATTCAAACAGTTGTAAACACCCACAATCTTCTGCAGCACTGCAGTGTCTCTCTATGCAGTCGCTTTCCCTGCATTCTACATCTCAAATAATGAACTCGCAAAAGCTATGTGAATGTTTCATATCACTTACACATGCTTATTCCGAATATATGTGAAAGACACTTGTCAGCTTTTATTTTAGAGAGCAGGCGTGAGGTTCAGCTGTGTCCTCTGTGTCATTTTCTGTCTGATTCAGGCTCAAACTGATACAGCTAACAGCTACTCTGACTGACAGTATTTACACAGCGCATGGGCGTGGCGCTTTTCCTGGTGACGTGGAGCCGATCCACGAATCACAGCACATTATGTTAGCTGACCAATCAGAGCCTCTTGAGGGCGGGCCTTCAGAGGAACTAGGAAATATGACAGTCGTTCTCATGTTAGCTGAGTAGCTGTATATAATCAAAGATATATGAAAAAATAACGTGATTTTCTACAAGTGAAGCATGAGCACACATTGCTTTGCATCTTATAAACACAACCAAGCCTTAAAAATATACTCTGGACCACCCCTTTAAGTAAAGTATTTAAAATTTGACAAAATGTAGACATCGCCCTCTAGTGCATTTGTCATCTGAAATGTGCAACGAAACGTACATAGATCAACGTATTTTACGTTCCGCAAAAAAATGTAGGTTGAGACATGTATTTCCAATGAGCCTGGGCTGTATATTCATACTATAGAGCTTACTTTTCTAATGGCTGTGCTGTAAGTTAAATTCAAATGCAGTACCATAAATATTTTTTGAAAAATATTTAGGATTTAATGCGGCTCAGTGGTTAGCACTGTCGCCTCACAGCAAGAAGGTTGCTGGTTCGTGTCCCGGCTGGGTCAGCTGGCATTTCTGTGTGGAGTTTGCATGTTCTCCCCGTGTTCATGTGGGTTTCCTCTGGGTGCTTCGGTTTCCCCCACAGTCCAAACACATGCGCTATAGGTGAATTGAATAAACTAAATTGGCCGTAGTGTATGAGTGTGTGTGTGAATGTGAGAGTGTATGGGTGTTTCCCAGTACTGGGTTGCGGCTGGATAGGGCATCCGCTCTGTAAAACATATGCTGGAATAGTTGGTAATTCCACTGTGGCGACCTCTGAAATAGAGACTAAGCCGAAGGAAAATGAATTAATTAATTTAGGATTTAAGATTACCTCTTTAATTTACGCTTTATCTCAGAAACAGTAACATTTAACTAAATAAATTTTGGGAATTTCACCCAGGCTTTTCAGTCGGATCATATTGTCAGTATTGAAGGAAGTGATTCAGCTAAAGCTGCTCTTCCACATTTTGAAGAATCTTCAAAAATAGTAGTCATTGACATTCATAGTAGGAAAAAAAACATGGAAGTCAATAGGTTTTGGTTTCCAACATTCTTCAAATCATGTCATCTTATGTGTTCAACAGAGGAAAGAAAGTCAAACATGTTTTGTATCATATGGAAGGCTGTGGCGAATATCAGGCTCTCTGTGAAGGTCATGGTGTTCTCTCTTCATGTCAGCAGGTTTGCTGCTTATATCCAGCACAGTCCTTGAAAAGAGTCTGCCATCTGGGCATCACATGCAGGGCGGGCCACAAGAGTCTGACTGCTGGCCTTCAGGCGCTTCTGGATGTTGCACTGAAAAAAGATATTTTTGCTGCTTGTTCAAATTACGTATTTAAAATGAGCTGAAACAACACAATTCTTGAAATTGTAAAAACCATTAAGTTAACTTAATCGATTTGCGTTGGGATGACATGAAGGGATTATGTGTGGGGGTTTTTTACAGTACTGTATGGCTAGAGGGAAAAAAACAGCTTGCTTTGGTTTAGTTGGTTTCTCAGAGGTCAAAAGGATAATATTTATAACACATTTACATGTGGAGAGATGTGGTGCCAGCTAAAACAAATGAAAAATAAGTATTATACATGCACTGTAAAAATGGGTTGGGTTCCACACAATCGATTTCTGTTGGGACAACATGAAGGAATTAAGTTAACTTGTTAGTTTTTTAAGTGGATTGAACATAAAACAATAGAAATTTCCCCCGCAAAAACTCAAGAATTGTGTTGTTTCAGCTTATTTTAAATAAGTAGTTTGAACAAACAGCTAACATCATTTTTTGAGTGTCCTGTTTGTTATGGGACCCACACTATATGAGCTCACTCTGATTGAACTTTTGGGTAAAAAGCCTCAAAAATGCCTAGTCTGTAAGTCCCTTTGAACAAATAAGTCTGAGTAAAATATTAAATATTCCATGTTTTCAGAACTTATATAAACTTTTTTGGGTTTTATTTTGTACGTTTCGTATATTTATGATTTAAAACTATGGGATATTTTATATGAGCATATTGTCATTTTCTGTGAATAAATGCTCTAAATGATATTATTGTTTTTGAACAGAAATAAACGTCACTCAATACAACGGGCGGCGCAGTGGGTAGAGTTGTCGCCTCACAGCAAGAAGGTCGCTGGTTCGAGCCTCGGCTGGGTCAGTTGGCGTTTCTGTGTGGAGTTTGCATGTTCTCCCCGTGTTTGCGTTAGTTTTCTCCGGGTGCTCCGGTTTCCCCCACAAGTCCAAAGACATGCGGTATAGGTGAATTGGGTAAGCTAAATTGTCCGTAGTGTATGAGTGTGAATGAGTGTGTATGGGTGTTTCCCAGTGATGGGTTGCAGCTGGAAGGGCATCCGCTGCGTAAAACATATGCTGGATAAGTTGGCGGTTCATTCCGATGTGGCGACCCCTGATTAATAAAGGGACTAAGCCGAAAAGAAAATGAATGAGTTGAAACAACACAATTCTTAAGTTTTGGGACAACTTATGTTTTATTTTTAATCCACTTAAATTTGTAAACACAGTTAAGTTGATTTAATCGATATGTGTTGGGACAGCATGAAGGAATAGTGTGAAATCCAGTAACAATATAGTATAATATAAACATGTCATTATTTACTCAGATTTGTATTGTTAGAAACAGATATGCCACGGTTCTATCCTATGTGAAAAAAATATATTTGGTTACCAAAAACTAGTTTCGATCCCCGTTGACTTTCATTGTATTTATTTTTTGTGCACACAATGAAAATTGTTTGGAAAAAAAAAACATGCTGAATTTGTCACCAGAATTTTCGATCAGCGATCTCTATAATAAGGAAAAACGTTTATTCATTCATTTTGGCTTAGTCCCTTTATTAATCTGGGGTCGCCACAGCGGAATGAACCGCCAACTTATCCAGCATATGTTTTACGCAGCAGATGCCCTTCCAGCTGCAACCCATCACTGGGAAACACCCATACACTCTCAATCACACACATATGCTAGGACAATTTAGCTTACCCAATTCACATATAGCGGGAGGAACTATAGTTGGGGGAAACCGGCGCACCTGGATGAAACCTACGCAAACACGGGGAGAACATGCAAACTCCACACAGAAACGCCAACTAACCCAGCCGAGGCTCGAACCAGCGACCTTCTTGCTGTGAGGCAATAGTGCCACCGCGCCGCCTAAGGAAAAACACTAAACATAAAATCAAACTTCATTCAGAAAATAAGAAACTAATCGCCAAAGCATAAATAAAATGTACAATTATTATACTGACTGGATTTCTCTCCTTTAATTTGACAGGATTTTCTTTTAAATGCTGTGCTTAAGCAGTGAAGTATTGAGGATGAACGCTTCCTCATAATTACCATTTGCTGTCTGGACACGCAGATGTTCTCAAGCACAATAAAACCAGTTTTGAAGGCAGATGTTTATGTGATCAGTGTGTGAACGCCACAGATAAAGGTGAGGCTTTGTTACTGTGAGTTTCTGGTTCATCCGCTGAAATCCCGCCTCAGAAATCGCACATATTTACTATCAAACAGCGATTGCAGTGATGGGTGTTGTGTTTATTTGGCTATTTATATTATTGATCTAACGGTGGATGTGGAATTAACCTCGCTAGAAGGAGATTTGCAGAAACCGTGAGAGTATGTAGGAGTGTGTGAACATGAGTTTTGTTTCATGGGAAAAGCTAAGGAAACGAGAAAAGCGAATCAGGTTGCAGCTAAACATCAGGACAGTAACGTTAGCCTACGTGCAGTCTGTGATTTATAGAAATTAATTTAGCCTCGAAGAAATAAAAAGAGCACGTTAATGAGCTCTTGGTGTACACATAAATAACATTTCATTGTCTTCTTGTTGCGCTCTGACAGAAACAATGTCTGCTCGAAGAATATTTGTAACCCCTTTTCTTGAAAATGTTCCGTTAAAGTCAAAATTAGCCTATTAGCCGTAGCTCCGGTGAAATTTTCGTCACTTTTTTGAAAACATTTCCCAAGTGTTGTGTAATGTAGAGATTTTTCAGCACGTTTTTAAACATAATACTTTTAATAATTAAATTCTAATAACTTTTTTTTGTTTGTTTTTGTGATTCATATTTTGCTAGTTATTTTGCAAGATAATGGTATTCAGCTAAAAGTGCCATTTAAGGGCTTTACTAGGTTATTATATTAGCTAAGCAAATGTATCATTGGATAACAGTGGTTTGTTTTGTAGCAAATCGGAAAAAAAAATCTTAAACGGATAATAATATTGACCTATATATATATATATATAAATAAAACTGCTTTTATTCCAGCCAAACTAAAAGAAATAAGACTATCTCCATAAAAAGAAAATATAATAGTTAAACATCACTTGGGAAATATTTGAAAAATAATTTTGCCTTCAACCATGTTAATTTCTGATGCCAGAGTTGTTCATAAAGGTAGAAGAAATGGCTTAGTCTGCACCCCAGCAAAAGTTAATTATAGAGGCGTAAATCAGAGACCACCCATTGTGTCTGAGACTGTAAGAAATACTTTGGAGTCTTCCTAAAATGGGTTTCCCTTAATACCAGCAACATGAAAGTGGGTAAAAGAGACTTAAGGAATATAATTCACACTAAACAGTAATCAAGCCCGTTCTCATGTTATTGTGCCCTTGAGTGAGACCTAAAAACATCATGGTTGACTATTGTCCCTGCCGTGAGTTGTTTCGGCTAAAGGGGAACTGTTTTCAAGGACAGTCTGAGCTGGGAGAAGTGCTTGTGGTGAAGATGTTAAACAAATAGTTCACCCAGAAGAGAAAATTCCCTCTAGATCTTTTTAACCTTTTTTGTGTCTTTCATATGTTGAACAGTGAACACAATAAAAGAAGATATTTTGAAGAATGTTGAGAACTGGTAGCTGTTGACTTCCATTGTGTTTTTTTTTCCTACTGTGGAAGTCAGTGGCTACAGGTTTCTACCAAAGTTCTGAAGTGACTGAATGTTTTGGGGGAGCCCAAAAAGAGACAAACCCCATGGCTGTTCTTTCCCTAAAATAACATTTCATTTAAGGTTAATTGTGCAATTAGTCTGATTATTATGCTTGGTTCACACCAAAAGTAAAAGTAAATATTTGGGCGAGTATAGTTTACACACAACGTCAATGCAACCGTGTGAATGAAGGTGAATTTCCACCGGGCTGTGTGAATAATAAAGAATATGCAATGCGTTTGCCGCAAATGCATGGAATTCACCTCAATCAGCTTATGTTCAAGTTCAAATAATTCAACTTGAGTGGAAAATTCACTTGTACATTGTAAAACATTTTTTGCTACCTAAACTTTGGTTGAATCAAATGAACGTGTCTAGTCATCTCAACTTACATCAATCAAACTGACTAAAAATTTGAGGTGTGAACCTACACTGGTCTCACTGTTCGGTTCGGTTACGATTATCATGCCATCGATTCGGTTCAATTCGATATCTCGGTGCATCACAGTGCATTGACGATGCTTTCCATACACAATTTTATATTTTACTTCACGGCACAAGAATTCTTGTATTAAAATGTATAATTTATAAATACATTTTCTGTGTATTTGTAATATAATTTTGTCCTTTAATACAAGCAGTCGATACATGAACTGTACTTTAATTTTACCTGCTCAAAGAAAACACTCTTTTTGAATGTATCAAACAAAACTGAAGTACATGCACAGAACAACATGAGCATTTATAGCAAATAAACTAATCTAAACATTATCCCGCTTGCTTTTTGAGCGTTGTCGAGAGAGTTGTTAAACGCCTATGATTGGTCACGTGCTCAACAGAAAGAGCTGCGATTGGCTCTAACGCTCTGGTGCTGTTCACCGATGAGTGACACTGATAAACGGCACTGGTGATCACAGCTGATCCATGATAGACGCGATGGAGAAACTCGCTCTGCAGACACGCTGAGAGGGGAGGAAACTTGTGCAGAGTAGTTTGGAGTGTTTAATTACTCACGCTCGCCTCCCTCACCATAGTAAGCTACCGCATTATATCGCATAGGAGATAAATGACGTCAGTACGTAATAACCGGTTAGGATCTATTACTGAACCGATACTGAATTGTCCGCGTCTGCATCGCGGTGCACCGAAGAAACAATTAATTTTGACACCCCTACTAAAAATATTAAGTAAAACTGTACAACTAAAAGAAAATGAGTTGAAACCTGATTAACTTATTAAAAATATGTTAAAGTAACATAAAAAAAGTTGTCATTACTTTTTGTTGTGTCATTTTTTACAGTGGGGGTGGGATGGTTCACAAAATTGTCAACTTGGTTTGTTTCACGGTTTTCTGTTTGATTAGGTTTACATAGCCTATATATTTATATAGATATATTGAACATAGGCTCATTGGGAAAATGTGTCCAGGGATACATCTCTGAGAACTGAGAAATACGTGTCTCGGGGTACATAATGGCTGCATTTTGTGTTTAAAACGAACGCTACGGGTAACGCCCCAGTAACACCAGTAACGTGTTTGAGATTTGAGAAAATGTTCACGGTGCCCTCTAGGGGATATGTGAAAACAAAAACTGCAAGAAAACGAAGTCCAGGGTACATATTTCTTGGTTCTCCAAATTGTAGCCCTGGGAACATATTTCCAATGAGCCTGGTTTGCAACATATTTGAACATATACTGTATGTAAATATTTGTAATTCCAATGGTTTGCAGTATTTGGAAATATATGTTGCATATATGACATTTAAATCCAAATGATAACTTATATGTATGTAATTTGCATATATTGCCATATATCAGATTTCTGTATGCGCTCTAATTGTGTTTCCGCAGTCAGAATGCAAAGACTGTCCAACATTTGCCCACACAGTAAAAACTAGATCTGAGTTATGGTATTATTGTCAGTATTTTGACAGGTGCTGCTGAATTTTAAAGCAAACCCACACTGGTTGTGTCCTTTGCTTTCATGGGCTCCTCCTGGAAAATGTCTCTTCAGGTTAGTTACTTTGGCCCACGTGTTCTTCTTCTGCCGGCTCGGTTACAGATGTTTGGGAAGGAAGTCTGCTGAGCAGGCACTTTTGAATTAAAGCAAGCATTTCATTACATGAAAAAAACATCAAAATTCAAGACCTTTCTCTTTGAAGTAGAAGATTTAGTAAAGGTGACACTTTTTATTCTACAAAATCGGTTGCATTTTGTGTCTTTATGTAAAATCGGTTGCATAAAAACACAATATGGCAATATTTAAATTCTTAAATCTTATTTCAAGTCAAAATTTCTTCTTAAAACACACAAAATAATCTACCAAATGGGGTAAGTAACATAATGTTAAAAAAAATTACATTTATTTTGCTTGTTTAAAGGAAAAACTTGCTTAAGATTGACGGTTTTTCTGAAAAACAAGACGTTTTTTTTTTACTTGTCTAGAAAATGCTTCTTGATTGAAGAATTTTTAGATGTTTGGACTAGAAACAAGACAAAAACACTATAAAAAAAGCTTTTTTTAACCGGTATGGAACGAATGCTAGTGCTATATGACAGTAAGTACTACTAAGTATATATAAACACACACACACACACACACACACACACACACACACACACACACACACA